>PVHY01004956.1:0-71978 GCA_004024945.1 Uropsilus gracilis
GAATCCCCCACTCAGGCCCATGCCAGGGTTCCATGTGCCTTTGCGAAAAAAGGGCCCCAATGTGAGATCCCTGGACGTGCGGGCAGCCATACTGGTGGTAGAGCCTAGTGCTTTAGCTATTTATATACCACACATGAGTGAAATCATCCAGTAACTGTCTTTCCCTTCCTTCCTTCCTTCCTTCCTTCCTTCCTTCCTTCCTTCCTTCCTTCCTTCCTTCCTTCCTTCCTTCCTTCCTTCCTTCCTTCCTTCCTTCCTTCCTTTTTTTTTTTTGAGACTAGGTCTCACTATATTACTCAGGGTAGTCCCCATTTCATGGACTCAAGCGATTCCCAGTCTCAGCCTCCCAGGTAGCTGGGTTTATGGGCACCCACCACTGCGCCCAGCTGCTTTTTTGAGATCAGGTCTCGTTACGTTGCCGGGGTAGCCTCGAACCTGTGAACTCAAGCGATCCCTGGCCTCTTTGCTTCCCAGTGCTTGGATTACAGACGAGCGCCATCATTCCTGGCATGTCTTTCACTTTCTGACTTTCATTTAGCGTTGTCACCTCAAGTTTCATTGTGATGAGGCAAAAGTCCAGAGCTCATCTTTTTTTTTTTTTTTTTTAACAGCTGAGTAGTGTTCTGTGGAGTGTGCAGACCATAGCTTCTTTACTCTGTCACCTCTCAGTGGGTGTTTAGGTTGCTTCCATGACATGACTCTCATGAACGAAGCTGCTGTGAATGTAGCGGTGCATGTACACTTTTATGAATTGGTGCTTTCGTGTCCTTTGGATAAACAACTCGAGTGGTATTGCTGGATCAGATGGTATTTCTATTTTCAGTGCTTTTACTTCCTTCTTTTCTGATCTGTCCTGTCTCTTTTGTAAGCTTGTCTTTCTATGCCTAGAACTGGCTGCTAAAGTCCAGCATTCTTCCAGGTCCATCATTTCTCTCCATGTAATGGCTTCAACTGTTGCTTAAAAATGCATTTTCATGCATAGTTTCCGCAATCAAACATGTGACCTTTCCTTTCCTGAATCTTGTCCTCCAGGCATGGTCTTAGTGAAGGACCTGTCTCCTAGTTACACAGCCAGAGATCTCCCTGAAAACCTCCTGAGTGCCATCTTGGCTATCCCCCCATGTCAACTTGGTCTCCACATTCTAAAGGATCATCTCCTAAATAGCTCTTGTACTTAACTCCTCTGCTTCTATAGACACCATAAACTTGCTTCCAGTCACTGTCTGTTTTGACCTTGGTGGCAACTGCTGCCTAACTGGTACCCTCAACTCCTTTTGCCCTTTCCAACTGATTATTCCCTGTACTGCCAGGTTGAGCTCTTTGAAATATACACCAGGTCACACAAATCATAAATCCCTCTAACCTCAAAATCTCTCTATGGCTTCTCATTCCTCTTAAGAAAAAGAAAAGTCTCATAAGGCCCCTCCTCCCACACCATTCTCCCTCCTGCCTCCATGGCTGTCTTAGGTAGCATTTGTGGGGGCACATTGGGTTCCTACTTTGGACTTGGGAATCTAGTGGCACATTTACAACTCTGTCTTGGGACAAAAGTGTTCTGCACATGGCTATGCTATCCATTTATGCTGATCTTTATAAGATTCAGTTAGTATAAGGATGTCATCTATTAATCCTGGGAAGCCATGCCCCAAGAGCTGTGCATAGTTCTCACAAAGTTGTGGTTTAAGTTAAGAGATGTAGCTTGTGCCAGGAATTTTTAAAATTCAGATCTGACTGAATTGCTCTTGATTATGAGTCTGTGACTTAGGTATTCTCAGGGGAATGCATTGTTTAGGAGATTTTCTGTGTCTCTACAGATTTTTTGTTTTTCCATTGCAGCCATGGAAATAAAGAAGCCTTCTCTTGCCGGGGAATCCAGCTGGCTGTGGACTGGTTCAGGGACAGAGGACATACCTACATCAAAGTTTTTGTCCCATCCTGGAGGAAAGAACCGCCAAGAGCTGATACTCCTATTAGAGGTAGGCTGGAGCGGATATATGTTCAAGGGCTAGTGTACCCCTTTGGTAGTGAGGGGGTACATTTCACAATGACAATCAATTACCTATTCAGTTATTTTTTTTATTGATAATGTGTGTCTTCCTCACTAAACTAAAAGCTCCATGAAAGCACTGATTGGAAATGCTTACTGTCACAGATCTAACACCTAACACCATACCTGGCGTATAGTTGGTATCCAATAAATAGTTGTTGGAGAGATAAATGAAAAAAGTAATCTTTGAGATGAATGATTAAGTAATTGCATATTGTAACTTTTAATACTCTACAGAAAGATTGGACCTCCATCTCTCACCTGATAGAATGTTAGATCTGAAAAAGACATTCATTTGGTCCAACGGTTCATACTTGATATGAATATCTCATGTAATCTTTTTACTAAAAAACAAAAAACCTAAAAAAAAGGAAAACAAGACTGAGGGACTTCTTTATTTTTGATTCCCGTGTAGGCTAAGAATGTTTTAAACTACAAACAGAACATTGTGGTCTAATAAACAGGATCTTGGTTGTTTTTGTCTTTATATCAAGAAGTCAGATGCTAAGCCATTGTTGGCATTGTTCCAGCTGACTTTTTCTTGTTTTTTTTTTTTACACTAAGCATTTGTTTTATTTCAAAATCTATTTTAAAACAAAAATTGGCTAATTACTTCCCTTTGTTTCTCTGTAAGTTTATCTTTTGTTTATCTCTTTAAAATAAAATTCTCTTCTTGTCTTACAGATGTAGTGTCTTCTTGACCATTTCTATACTAAGGTAGACCTTTAAATGCTTGCTTAAGTTCCACAAATACTGCTTATTTTTTTCTGCTGTCGTTTCTCTTCAAAGCTTTCTTTTTCTCTTCTACTGTTAAGTTTTCTCAAAACTCAGATCACATTTATGAATAAAAACCCAGCTTGGTTTAATGAGCATCTTTGCCCAGAGCATAGATGTTAACGGGCACATTGAACTCCAGCGCCCCCTGCAGGGAGCAGGCGGCTGGGCACCCTTGCAGGCCGCGTGGTTGGTGATCATGGTCCCAGAATCTAAAGCTACATGCGAACCTCCTGCTTCTTAATTCTAGCTTCACTTTCTATAGAGACAGGAGTGAGAACAGAGTGGATGCAGCTGCCCTAGGAGTAGCCCTTCTCTTAGACCTCCTGAACTTCTACCACCTCACACTCTCTCCATATCCCTGGTGTCTCTAGGATTTTTCAGGAAAAATGGCTTCACCTCCACCTCAGCCATCCTCACACACCCTGGATGGTCCCTTCCCTGTACTGTGCAAAGGGTCTACTATCTACTTCTGTCTTCCCCAAATTTGTCAAGATCCTGGGCTTGCTGCTATCCCAAGCCCATTTTCAGTGTGATTATAGATCTCATTTGGTCTTTACTGTCATTCCAGTGGGGTTTTGAGGAGGAAAATAAATACTATGTTTAGGTCTCCATCAATCCAGTCACTCCAAATAATTCTTTATGGCATGAACATGGAGCACTGTGACTTTCAACAATTGTGTGGTATTTAAATGCTGTACGGGTAAAGACCAGGGAAATCAGTTAAACAAGGCATTCGTGCAGCCCTACAGGGGAGAGAGTTATAAATTTGACCGCATTAAAATAAGGTTTTTTGTTGATTAGTGGATACCACCAACACAGAACAATGAAAAAAATGAATCTTTAGCTAGGAGAGACTACAGATCGCAGATTCCTGATGCAAGATTGCTGTCCAGAATCTGCACTGAATATCTATGAATTAATAAAACAAAGGACCAGTAACAGATACACTGAAACATGACTAGGCCTTTTGCAGAGAGGAAATAGAAATGGCGAATGAACTTTTGAGGAGATGTTCTATCCTTTGGGCAATCAGGTAAATGTACAATAAAACCACAAGTGACCACTTCACACCCACGATTGACCAGAATAAAAAAAAAAACCCTGAAAATAAAAATGTTAGAAAGTTTGTCCTAAATGCCGTGTTGGGAGGTAACTGAAACATCTTTTGGTATTTTCATGTAAAATGCCTTTCCCTACAACCTTGACAAATGTGCTCTATTAAAAATGCCATACTATACCCAAAGATCACACCCAACAGCAATAGGCTCTCTCTGTCTCTGTCTCTCACACACACACACATAAACATATCCAGTCTTTTTACCAATACTGAAGGGAACTGAGGAGGCAATACTATCTTCCTACAAATGAAAAGCCTCCAAGGGAACAGGGGACTGGAAGGGGTACGAGGTGGGAAAGGAGGCAGAATGGATATGGGCATAGGAGGTTTGGTGGAGGGTGAGTGAAACATATGCACATATGAAAGAATGACATGAAGTCTCCCCAAATTCAAATAATTATTAAAAAAGCAAAACAGAAATGCAAAATCTGATGTTCAAAGGGCTGGAGCTGAGTCTAGATCCAGACCATGAATTCTTTATCCTGGACACTTTCCATGGCATTTTTGAGTCTCTCAGTGCTGTCAGTGATGGGATACTCCATTCTGGGGATGTCTCAAGCAGATTCCTGCCTTGTAGGGGAAGGGACCAATGGCTTTCAGCTAAGGGCCCATGCTGGAGCCTTCCAGGGAACACAAGGCTCCTGGTCATTCCTAATGCTTGTCAGGAGTCTAGTTAGGTGACTTTGTCTTTCTCCAGAAGGACTCTTGGTCTCCCATGGGTTGGTTGCATATGACTATGGGAAAGATAAGTGCTGTGGCTTCACTGTCCCTTCTAGATACTCTCCCTTGTCAGCTGCCCTACTCAGGACTCAGGCAGGACAGAAACCCAGGGGGACAGAAGTCCACCTCAAGTGACTGGCCAAGTCTTCCCTGCTCCACCGTGTTGGGGAAGGGGCTCAGTGGTACCGCAGGGCTGCTCCATGTGCCTGGTGAATCTCAGGATGGTACTTCGGGGTGGGAAGTCTTTACAGACAGCGCTTCATGCTACCTTCACCCCTCTACCCCCAGAGCAGCATGTGCTGGAGGAGTTGGAGCGGCAGGCGGTGCTGGTGTACACACCTTCCCGCAAGGTGAGCGGCAAGCGGGTGGTCTGCTATGATGACCGCTACATCGTGAAGGTGGCCTATGAACAAGATGGCATCATCGTCTCCAATGACAACTACCGGGACCTACAGAGCGAGAACCCTGAGTGGAAGTGGTTCATTGAGCAGAGGCTGCTCATGTTCTCCTTTGTCAACGATCGGTATGTGGTGGCTGAGGGGGTCCAGGCACAGGGGTGAGCCCCTCACCAGCCTGGGGGCACCGAGGTGGGTGGTCACAGATGCCCTGAGAGCAAGCAAAGGACACGCAACTCTGGAGACGGCTCCCTGGGGTCACTCACTCCCCCCCCCAGACTGTGTCTCTACCTCTGGGTCTCCCCAGTGAGGCTGTTTTGCACCAGCTGCCGGTGACCTTGCTGTCTCCTCCCCACATCCAGCTGAGTCAGCTGGGGCCCCCCAGGTAGGCCAAGAAGGGCTGGAGCGTCATAGACTTTATTTTTATTTTTAATTTAATTTATATTTTCTGAGACTAGGCCTGGGGTAGTCCCGATCCTGTGAACTCAAGTGATTCCCCAGCCGCAGCCTCCCAGGTAGCTGGGATTACAGGTGTGCGCCACCGTGCCCAGCTTGTTTTTGTTTTTAAAGACTGTAATACATTAAACAGGAGATCCGAAGCAGTCACCATGGGCAAAATCTGAGCTTTGTTCTACTCTGTTTCCTTCTTTTCTGCTTTTATGTATTTTTTTTTTTTTTTTTTAAGTTCTGGAATTACAGATTTTATCCTGAGGCTGTAAAGACCTTAACCTGCCAGGAATATGAGAATAACCTCTTTCAATACGAGTGTCTGCTTGGTCACTGTCCGCCCCACCCCCACCCCCTTAGCTCCCATGGGTTGGGTCCACTCTGGGCCACCAGCTCTGACTGGGGGAGAAGGAAGAGGCTGGGGCCATGAGGCTTAACCTATCCCTGAGTGAGGGATCCTAGAAAGAGTTCATGCCATCAGGTGTGCATGGGTGTTGTCCCCAGTCTCACCTGGCCTGAAACTGAAGAAGTGGAGGCTCTCCCAGAAGCCCCAGGGCTGACATTAACAGCAGCCTCCCCGGGTGTCTCCACATACACAACACCGGTGGTTCCCTCTGTCCAGCTCAGGCCTGGAGAAGTCCGGCCCATCTGCTAACTGGGAGTTCCAGACAATGCCCTCAAGTCAGATGAGTCATGGCTTCCTCTCACCTGGCAAAGGCTTGGGGCCTGGGCCATTATCTTATGATGTGCTGGGACCTTAGAGGGGCAGCCCAATTTCCTCTGGTTGCCACGGGCAGAGCCTGCCCACCTGCCCGCCTGCTTGTGGGCTAGTGTGCCCACTCCGAACCCTGGCACAGTCACAGGGTCTGTTGGCCCAGCTCACAGTGGCCACAGCAGAGAAGAGGTGAAGCCTTTGGGAGCACGTACAAAGCACAGTGGGCTTCTCCCTGGCCACTTGGCCAAGGCTCGACTCTGAGACCCAGCTGTGTCCTGTTTGCTGAGCTACATGCTTCCCAGGGGCTGGGCTAGTTCAGCTCTGGGCAGGCCAGCTGGGTGGAGGTGTTCGGCAGGGTGGGTCTCTGTGTGGCTCCTTGACTCTCGGGAGGGCACCTTGTAACACGGCCCCTTTCAGAATTCACCACCGCCCAGTGGGCATTTGTGTGAACTGCAAGTGTGTCCAGGAAGTATCAGTATTCATATATTTAAAAAAAAGGCCGGGGCTGGGGTTGGTGGTGCGTGCCTTTAATCCCAGTCTAGGAAGGGAGGCCAGGACTAGGAGTCTCTCTAGTCCACGGGTTCGAGAACCACTGGGGCAACATAGTGAGACCTGGTCTCAAAAAATAGTTGGGCATGGTGGTGTGCATCTATAATCTCAGCTACCTGGGAGGCTGAGGCTATGTATCACTTCTATCTGTGATACCCGGGCAACATGAATCTGCAGTTCCCCAGGCAACACAGTGAGACCTAGTCTCAAAAAAAAAAAAAAAGGTCATGTTCAACAAGAGGTGTCTCTTCTGAGGAACATGGCTTCCCCTTTGGGCTGTGGGTACCCCAGGAAGAATTCCATCCAGACACCGGGGGGCATTGGGGGCTCAGCGGTGCAGAAGAATATGCTAGGTCAGGCTGTCTCAGACTCTGTGATGAGCCCAGAGCACCCCAGTTTGCAAGGCCAAGTGGAGTCTGTGTCGAATCCACTTTGTCACTAATTCCAGCTGCCATTGCTAACTTTGTGCAATATTTATCCAGGACCTGTTTATGCCCATTGCTGGGGGGGGGGGTGCGGTGGCACACAGAAAAATGGAATGGAATCCTCATGGAGCTCGAGTGATGAAAGGCTGTTTGCAGCCCCATGAACCTCTGGCCTTGTGTTGAGACATTGGGAAGGTAGCTTACTTATTAGCTCCTTTCAGACTGGGCGCAGGGAGCCCTGGAGAGATTCTGCCTCTCGGTCAGTAGGCAGGAGTCACCTGGGAAATTGTTAGAAAGCAGATTCCAGAACAATTGGAGATCCGGGCTAACCAACCTGGGGTTAAAAAGCCTGGAGCCAGCCTTTTAAAGGAGCTGCTCCTGTTTCCAGCACAGCTTGCTTGAACCAGCTTGAACCAGCACAGGAACGGCACTTGGGAGAGACCCAGGGCCAACTTACCCTTTCTGCTCTGGGCTCTACATGGGATTAATGAGAAGAAAGGGCCGCATGGCTTTAAAATGTGATGACAACATGTTGGTGATAAGAGCCTGGGAACCCAGGAGGAGTCTGGGCCTAGTTCTGCCCTTCCCTTTCAGGGTAATTGGGTCTGTTCCCTCTATAGGTGCCAGTGGTAAGTCCCTGTGGGTTTTGAAATCACCTTTCTCTCTTGGTTTCCAGGTTCATGCCTCCTGATGACCCCTTAGGCCGCCGCGGACCCACCTTGAGCAACTTTCTGAGCAAGAAGCCGAAGCCCCCTGAGCCGTCTTGGCAGCACTGCCCCTACGGTGCGTGGACCTTGCGGGTGGTCACTGATCAGAGCTTGTGTCTGGGCAGTGCAAGGCACAGGCAGAAGCACTGGGTTCTAGCCTGGGAACTGCCTCTAACCAGCTCTGTAACCCTGGAGAGGCACTGACCTCTCTAGTTAGTGTTTCCTGGGGTTATTGTTTTTTTTTTTTTTTTTTTTTTAGACTTTGTCTTCCTATTTTTGCCTGTGGGACCACAGGCTCACGTTGCCCAGGGTACCCAGCCTCAGCTTCCCAGGTAGCTGGGATTACAGGCCCACGCCACCACACCAAGCTATTTTTTTGCAACTAGGCCTTGCTATATTGCCCTGAGTGGGACTCGAACCGCGATCCCCAGTCACCGCCATGGCTTCCCAGAATGCCGCTTACAGGCACGCGCCACCATGCCCAGCTCCTGGGGTTATTGTAAGGATGAGCTGATGTCCTGCACAACTGCTGGATGGGAATATTTGTGCAGGACTACACAGTGTGCACCTTTGGAAAGCAGGGAAGCAATTTTATCAAGCAGAGACCGAAAGCAAGTAGATCAGACTAGGACATCAGGGCTTTTGAGAAATCAGCTTTATTGCATATTGATTGATAAGGAGGCGGAAGATAAATTCAAATCTACCATCTTAATTAAGAAAGGGAATAGAGTTCTCTAGGTTATTATTATTATTATTTTTTTTGAGACTAGGTCTGCTATTTTTGCCTGTGGAACCACAGGCTCTCATTGCCCGGGGTACCACAGACTCAAGCAATCCCCAGCCTCAGCTTCCCAGGTAGCTGGGATTACAGGCGCGCGCCACCATGCCCAGCTATTTTTTGGAACTAGGTCTCGCTCTGGGCCCCAGGAGGCACTTGAACTGTGATCTCTAGCCCTGGCCACTTCATTGGCTGAAGCTTACAGGCACGAGCCACCGTGCCTGGCCCAGAGTTCTCTAGGTTTTGGGGACTAGGGTTGAGAACAAAGGAATTAAATTTCATTGCTTGGAAAGTGTGGCTGGGAGCAAAGAAATATGCATGTGACTGAAGTTGGCCAGTTATAGTCCATCTGTCCGGAAAAGTGTGAAGAAGCTTTCTTCACAGACTGGGGGTTAGAATTCCTGTGGGGAGCACCCCTGCCTCTTGGTAGATGCCCGACTCCAAAGTGTCTGGAGCTCAGTTGAGGGCTACTTGATAACTTTCTCTACTAAAGCAAGTCTCAGAGAAAAATGTAGATGAGTTTTTTCTTCTCTTTTGTGTTCTTAGGGTCTGAGACCAATTTAACCATGTCCCCTGTAGTATAGTGGTGTGTGCTTCCAACCTCTCTTTGCTCAGTCCCTTGGGCTGGCACCCTGGCACCTTGTGTCTGCATCCTGTGCCCCCTCCCTTAACTCCCTACTCTGTGGACTTGGGTCAGTGCTGTCTGTATGTCCCCAAAGAAGTCAGGATTCTACCCCAGGGCCCTCAGGGACACCAGCCCTCTAACCAGCTTTTTCACAGTTTGATTTCCATTTAATGTCCCCTGATCTTTTTATTTATGTCCATAGATGTGCAATCTAGTCTCAGGTGGAATTGAAAGCCATTTACATTCAGGTTGACGATCTTGCCTCTTTCACTCTCAGAAGTGTCAGCTTTGGAGGATGCATATTTGATCACCTGTTGAACAGTCTCTCCAACCAGCTAGTTGGAGGATGAGGAGGCACGAGCTCACGCCATGAGCACCCTCTCCCTACTCCCTACCTCCAAGCGTGGCCCTAGCCCTGGCTCCCTAGGGAATGGAGGCCACTGGAATCAGATCTCTGGTCTCAGTTCCTGGTCAAAGGAAGCTCCATTACTGACACTCATTTTGTTCTGGGATTACCACATCAGTGCCCCATACCACAGGAAGGCGGTGCTGCAGCCTGGTCCATCCATCCCACCTGAGCTCCAGGGTGATTTCTCCACTGGAGGCTTCTCTTGCTTCCACCCTGATAGATCCATGGCAGACGTGGGACCTTCCAGGAGGATCACCAGAGAGAAGGCCAGCATGAGGGGATGAGCATTGGCCGGAGGGCACAAGAGCCTCTCTTAGTCCCTGGGTCTCACCCCTCATCCTCTCTCCCCTTTGTCCCATGCAGGCAAGAAATGCACCTATGGCATCAAGTGCAAGTTCTACCACCCCGAGAGGCCTCCCCAGACGCTGCAGCTGGCGGTGGCTGATGAGCTTCGTGCGCAAACGCGGGCCTGGCGGGGCGCGGCCAGCGAGCAGGAGCGCGCCAGAGGCGTGGGGGCCCGGGCCGGGCGCGAGCAGGCCTGCTCGCAGTGCTCCTTCCGGTGCTCCCCCCAATGCTCCCTCCAGTGCTCCTCCCAGTGCTCCTCTCAGTGCTCCTCCCAGTGCTCCTCAGCCGCCGCAGCCTGGCCCCACTGGCGGGAACTCAGAGCGCCCCGCCCGCCTCCGGCTCTGGGAGTGGCGGACATGGCGGCCCTTGAAGGCCGCTTTTCCTGGCTGGACTTCAACGACGAGCCGGGGCTGCACGGGGCACCCTCTTCTGGTCCCAGCTGCGGCCTCGCACCCCGCCCGCTCTGTCCCAACTGGGGGGAGGCCACCACCTCTCAATCCCTGATCGTCCAGTCGGGCCACCCCAGTTCCCAGAGCCGGTTGGGCCTGCGGGGTGGGTACTGCCCAAGGGATGCGCAGAATGACCGACTCCCCCAGTCCCTGCCGCCCACCGATCCTTGGGCCCCCAAAGAAGCGGCAGGTGGGTTCCCGACCCACTCCACCTGGGTGGACTCGAGCTGGGACCACCCTGCCTTCAAAGGCTCTGCGGAGGCCACCGTGGCCCAGAAGGTGGGCGCTCGGGCACGGGCACGCAGAGAGCTCTGTAGCATCTTCCCGCCCCACCAGGTGGACAGCATCATGAGCCTGTTCCCCACGCTCTCCGATGTCTCCATGCTCACCCTCCTCATCCAGAGACTCCAAAGGTCTGGCGCCCCCCTGGGAAAGCCCTAGGAGTCCCAGTTACTAAGCGTGATGTCTCAGTCTTGCCTGACAGCTTGCAGCTGGGTGCGCCCACCTGGTAGGGCCCCTCTCCACTAAAGATGGTCAGGGAAGCCATTCTCTTCATCTGGGGCAGTGCCCTGGGTATCTTGACCCTCACTGAGGAGGCATGGCCCGCTGCTGGGGTTCACGTCCTGCAGAAGGAGGTTGACTACTTCTGCTAAGGGCCTGATTTCTCATGCCTGGAAGACAAGGCCCCCTGTGGTTCCAAGGGTGTGTCTGGAACTCTCCATGACTGTTTCTGCTGAACTGCAATTGGGATCAGCACTGGGTCACAGATCAATTTAGTGGCTCATGCCTGAAACTGGTATAGAGAATCTCAGAGCACACCCCTCGTCAGGCTAAGTAGGAGATCCTTGATAACTACACACGTGTGTGCCCTCACACTCCTGGCAACCATGTCAGCTTCGTGTGGAACACTGAAAAATTCTGGTAAATGGCCTTGAATTTCATTGCATCACATCACAATTGAAGTATGTAGTGAGTCGGTTGGGGAAGGTTCTGGCATTTGGAGGATTCTGTAGGGGCTGCTTCTGACCTCATGAAGGGAGCCTCTAGCTTTGATATGTGGGTTCCACATGTCTTTCTTGTGTGATGTCTGTGCTCAAGTGAAGGGAAACACTGTTCTGAGGGGCTACTTCCTGGGCCTTTACCCCATTCACACACACTGCACACAAATATCACACCACATACACTCAACAGAATGTCATACCACACCCCCCCCCAAATATCATGTCACACACACCATATATATCAAAATCATACACACACACACACACACACACACATACCCTCAGGGCTCAGCACCCATTTTTTTCATTCACATATCATGGCAGTTTCCAGCACTGATTGCACCGTCTAAGCTGCACCTCACAGCTCTTGAGTTGGAACTTTTGCTCAGAAATCTGTGGGTACACGAATGGAAAGCTAGATCATGCATCAGTCAAAGAGGTTTACTGTCAACTTCTACCACTGCTGTTTCTCCCAGCCAGCTACTTACTGCTTTTAGTTTTGGAGAGAAGGGGCCCACCATTTACAATGGACGAGAGATGACATAGTGTTGCTAGAGTATGGACCCTGCATCCTCAGGGGCCCTGAGATGCACTCACGCATTTGCTTCAGGTTAGGAGTTTAGCTGTGCAGGTCTGGGCTGTGAGGGAATCTGCCATTGGGAGAGGAATGACTCCACCATACACATGGTTTTGCCAAGTGGAGGCTCTCTCACACTGGCAAGCTGTTCTGAGAGCACTATTGGCACAGCCAATAGTCTACCCACCCTCCCACTGGGAGGGTCCACCCACTGGGAAGACCTGCCCCCAGTATTCTTCACCCAGTGGAGACAGTGACATTGTGTTTCCTTTGCCTCCTTTTAAACCAGATTTTCAAGCCTAGCTCCAGCTGGATCTCTCCCCCTCTTCTTTTTTCAAGCAGACATCACACTCACAATTCTATCTCTTACTTCAGGACCTCAATCCTGAGGATGACCCACTTTTCCTAAATATATTGGGTCCCACTCTTCTTTTTCTTTTAATAGACAAGTTTGTTAGACATGCAGTCTTTTGGGTCTGCCTCCTGGTGTGGAGTTGTTGCATTGATTTATAGCTGGAAATGTTTAAACTGCTTCCTTTTGAAGACAAGTTTGAGTTTTAGTAAGCTGTAAAGCTATTTTATTTAGTTCACCATGATAAAGAGAAGCATGATTGCAAGTGAGGAAATACCGCATTTCAAATGTAACCCCTTTGGAAACTTTTCCAAAGTCTTGGTATGTCTTTGTGACACAAAATATGTATGGACAGAATGAAATGTTCCTAGTTGTGTAACTGTCACTGCTCCCCAAATAAATCATTTCTATGCATATTTTCACTCCCCGCAGATCAATTACATATACTTGCTCCTGTGTCGGTTCTCCCCAGGTTGGGTTTTTCTGTAAGATGTTGTGGGTGTGAAGACCGAGGTGATGGCTGCTTTATTCAGGGTTATTTCATCCTCAGGGGGTGGAGGTGAGGCCCAAGACCAGGGCATGCCTTGCTGGGGGTTCAGAAGGCTGTTCCAAGAGCACAGTCTGCTGGCTTGTTTTCTAGACCTTTAAAAATCCCATCAAAGCTGCTCTTCTTGTGTAAATCAGGAGCCTCTTGATTGCTCAGGTCTGAGGAGCTCAGAGATCTAGCCTTGTTTGCCCCAGGCAGCTTTCCCAGAGACCCTGGATGGTAGCTTAAGGTGGATTCATAATGGTAGAAGCAAGAGAAACCACTCATGTTGGACTGCTCCATATAAGTTGAACACTAGTTCTTAGCCCTGGGAGAAAAGTCCTTTGTGGTGAGGGGTGGGGGAGAGCACAGGGGAGAGGGGAGAGGGGAGAGGAAGAGAAGAAAGGAATGGGTGATGGGGGGAGGGTGCTCTGGAAAATGAAAAGAATTGGAATCTCAAATCCTGCCATGAGGGACTGTATGGAGTCAGGGTCAACTACTTGTGGGGTCCTTGTGATCAAGTGATCAAGACTTTAAAAAAAAAGTAATCAAGAATTTCAAGACAGTGACAACTGAGCATTCAACCAAGCACAGGGTCCTTCTAAGTTCATTCTTTTGTGTAACCACCCATTAAGCCACCTCTTCTGCATGGGATCACCAGAAGCAAGCAAAAGAATGTTCTTTCTCCACAGAAATGGCACACCTAGAATGAGCGTGCCATTGAGTGAAAGAAGTCAGAAGCCAAGATAGGACACATGTGTAGTTGGGAACGTATTAACTAGCTAATTAACTTTCAGACGCTGACACTAACTGTCCCTGACTGACATGATTTTTGAATGACATTGAAAATGATTGATTGCTTGACTGCTTGACACTGGCTACCTGACTGACAGGCATTATGACAGATAAACCTCTCCAAAGGGAGATGTTACGTTCCCCCCCTCCCCCATCCTATTTATATGTAGCCACCTTGGGTTACAAGTTCCAGCATGCCATGAATTGGACTTTGAATGGGGGGTAGCTGGGAAGGAGCAAGTGTTTATACAAAGGGAGGTGGGATGAAGGAAAGAGACATTTGGAGGAGACATGTGGAAGAGAGACATGGAAAGATACTTGAAAGAGACATGTAGGTGAGAGATATGCGAGGACTACTCCTGATCCTTTGTAGATATAATGGAACCCAATTATCTTGACTTCATGTTGAATTATGTGGTATGTTTTGAGTTTTGAATATCTCCATCTGTCCTAGCTCTTTGGGGATGCCTAACCCCTTTTTTTGTGGTTCTCTGATAGAAGATATCTTAGACTTGTGGCAAGCTTTTGGGCTTCAATGGCCCCTCTTGAGCCAAGCCTGTTTGACTGGGCATTTGCCCATGAGGGGATGGGTAACTTGGGGAGTTATGGGTAATTTGGGGAGCTATATTGAGAAACTTCCCTCTCTCTCTCTTTATGTATACCAATTGTGTTAAATATCTTTCAAACTAAGACTCTGCTTTGCCTTTGTGCAGGCAGATGGCAAAATTCCTTTAAGAGTATGTGGTCTTAAGAGTTTGGGGTCCCTTATTACTCCTAGATCACACACTAATACTGATGACTGACTGATAATGAATGACTGACCGAGAGTCACTCACACTGAGTGACTAACACGGACTGGTTGAATGACTGACATGATGAATAACTGACTGACAATTGACTGGCTGACAACTGACTGCCTGACTAAGAGCTGACTGATGACAGACTCTTACTGACATCTTCTGGTCCTGATACTTACAGGTGGTGACTGACACTGACTGGATAACTGACAAGGTTCAATCAATGGTTAGTCCTTGCAGCTGTTGGGTGTGATTACTCAAATAGGATTAGTACCCACAAAAGTCTTGATTTTATCTGAAGTCAAGATTACTTTTGGAACTAGCGTATGTATGATTAAAACAAGCTCTGCTGACACTCCAAAGTTCCATTTAAAAAGGCCACTCCTGAATGAGTCTATAGAGAATTTTCTCCCAAAGGAAGGACAGTAGCACATACAAGATGAGATTCCTCCTCTCCTTGCAGTAATGATTTCACAGAGTGTGTCCTTTTTCTTTCTTTTTTTTTTTTGGACACTAGGTCTCACTTTGTTGCCTGAGGTTTTCTTGAATGTGTGGACTCAAGTGATTCCTAGCCTCAGTCTCCCAGGTAGCTGGGATTACAGGCTACCACACCTGGCCTTTTTCTCTTTCTGACACTGTCACTAGTTCATATTGTCTCAAAACTCCTGCTTCTGCAAAATCTCCTAATCAATAGCTGCTGGGCTCATGTTTTGCTTATTCATAATCCCTTTACCTTTCTGCCCTCCTAGATCTCTTGCCCCCACCTCCACCCTCAAATCTCTCCAGTTTGGAAGCTGTCCTCACCCATGTCCTCCAACACTTCTGTCTCGGTCATCGCCAGATATGCCTGGGTGCCTGTGTTGAATAGCTCTGCTATCCTTCCTAGGACTGAATGTTTCAAGACTGTTCTAACAGGCCTTTGAAATGGCTTTATCTTGAGTGAGTATTTGTTGCTAGTTATTGAACTGTTGTCTGGTATTTAGGCTTGGCTTCTGTAGTATGACCATGCACACTTGAGTAGTTGGACTGTTTTTAATCTTGTCTCTCCATTAACCCTGCGGTCAGTCAGGGCCAGAGGATTAGTTCTGTTACAAAAACAAAATGTTCCCAATGGCTGAGACCACAGTGTTGCTTCCTCACCGTGCTGTATCAGTGCAGGTCAGTTGGGGGTGTGCGCAGTGACACAGGGTAAGGGAGGCTCTGTCCCAAGCTGAGGTGGGAAGACAGAACATTCTTTAATGTGCACTGGAACTTAAGGCTCTGCCCAAAGGTCGTTGCCGCTTATAGTTCATTTGCCAGAACAAGTAACCTGGCACCACCTGACTCACAGGTGACCAGGAAGTGGACTGAAACTCTGCTGAAACTCCAAAGTTCATTTTAACAAGGCCATTCCTGAATGAGTCTGTTACAGAGAATCTTCCCCCAAAGAAAGGACAGTAGCACATACAAGATGAAATTCCTCTCCTTGCAGCAATGATTTCACGCAGCGTATCCTGCGCGATAGGAAGGAAGTGCACGCTTGTGTTTGCATGTGGTGGGCTTATATATTTGGAGAACTAGGAAAATTTGCTTGTGGAGGACTAAAATGAAATATTTATTGACTGAAAATCTCAGAAGAAGGAATGAGTTGAGTGAAGCCTGATTCATTCATTTGATAGAATGTTGTGTGCTGTGTGATTTTGGAGAAAGATGTTAATGACAGAAAATGTTGAGCAGAAATTATGAAGTAGAAAAGTTAACTATAAAATATACCATATGACCCCTTTTGTTGAAAAATGCATAATATATTTATAGAAAAAAATCAAAAGAAATTCACTCAAATATCAAGAGAAAATGCCTGAGTGGTAGGGATTATGATTATGGGTTACCCTCTCCCTCTTCTTGTCTCTATAATTTTTTCTAACTTTTACATGGCTCATAATTTTGGTAAGAAGAAAAAAATTCCTTGCACAATCACATTGCCTTTAGAAAATAACACAATACACGTTCATTACAAAAATATCAGACATCTTAACTGATAATAGACAATATCAAGTGTAGTTCTTTCCAGACCTCTTCTCATATATGCAGGTATGTTTGATAGAAAGAACATCTGATGCAGGAAGCCTAACCCCCCCACTAACAGTTGATACATACATTTGATAAAGAGCTAGCTACTCTCCTGTTACTATGGACTTGCAGAGTTCATTTACATGTGCTCCAAGAGTACACATCTTTCTCCAGCTCTTCCAAGCAGGCAGTTGAGAGCGTAATGCTGTCGTCGCCTTGTCCTCCTCCAGGTAGTAGAAAGAAACTCCAGAGTACAGGAAGCAGCAAAATTCATTTATTCAGGCCTAGCTCATAAGGCTTCTCCAGAAACACCTGAATCAAGTTCAGTAAGACAAACTCCAACACAGAGTTCAAATTTCCAACCTCTTTAGCTTTCAGCAGGCACATCCAGCTTATACTTACTAGAGGCCGTAAGTTACCAGCCTGGGCCAAAGCCTGGGCCTGAGGCCCCTTCATGGCGCAATTGCCTGGCCTCCATCTTTCCCTTCCAAAATGCCTGAATCCCTTTCTTTGTTCCTCAAGCCTCTTTATACCCTTCTTTCCAAGTTCTCCCGCCAAGGACTCCTAGGGGGGCAGTCCTGTCAAGCAGGCATGCAAATCAAAGTACTACTTAACTCTCTGTAAAATCTGTAAGTCTACAGTAACAGCAGAATAGCTAGTTCTTTATCAAATGTATATATCAATAATTAATGGGGGGGGGGAATAGTTAGGCTTCCTGCAACACATCCTCACAGGCTGTGACCTGGGCAGGATCACTGATATCACTGTTCACAGTGCAGGTGAGTGTGGAAGCTGCCTGGTGCAGACAGGGGGCTGAACTCTTCCCCCATCTCCTCTGTGTTTGGACGCAGCCTGAGCAGGATGGGGTGCCGAGGCTTGTAGCCCAGTATCTTGGTCTGAACTCCATTGTGACCTACTGAGCCAGAGGCCTGCTGGGAAGAGGGTGGAGCTGAGAGGCCATTTTGGGAGCTTTTAGTAGGGAGCAATGAAGGCAGGCTTGCTCTCTTTTTCCTTAGAGCTGCTGTGAAAAGTACTACCCCACTGGCCCAAGTGGTTCTTCTCCCACCTTGGGGTGGGGGCACCTCAGACTTCAGTGCCTAGACAGCCCCTGTAGCTGCAACTCACCTTGCACCATTGGTTGGTAACTGGACCTTCTCCTTCTCACTCTAGCTGCTGGTTAAAATAAATTGCTTTTCCTTTTTTGCTCCACCGAAGACACTTGTGTTTGCATTTTTGACAGCGGGACCCGGATCTTGTAAGTGTTTCTGACCTGGTGACAATCTTCAGACCCTTTGCCGAGCAGCATGAGGCTCACAGTGGTTCTACTGCCAGTAAATGTGTGGGTTCTGCCTCCCGAGAAGGTGGAAAGGTCTTGGGAGGCCCCTCCCAAAGCGCCCCATCTGCAGGCTGCTTCAGGGGCGTCCCACCGGAACCGGCACCTGGGCCACATGCACAGACATTTGGGGTTGTGGTCTTGCAAAGGAGAGGAGGCAGCCACATGGGCTGTGTGCCGGGGCCTCATGACTTGGGGAGGGAGGAAGAGGGACATTTCTCTACTTTCTGTGTTCAGTGATTTGATTCAGCTCCAGGAATTTTTTTTTGGTCAAGTAATTTTCAAAATAGCTCCTCATGATCTGTTGGGTGCAACGCCGTTGATTTGTGGTTTTGCTGACCTTTGCTTTGTTGGTAAAGTGCTGCCTGGGGCCTGGGAGGTCTTCCTTTGCTTGTTTACCCAGAAGGCAGCAGGAACCACAGGGCCAAAGAGATCTCCCTATTTTCTCTACCCCAAGACCTGACCTCTCAACTCCTTGCTCTTGGGGCTCGCCTCCTGGCTGAGACTTGGGCTCATAATTTATGATGAGTGGCAGTTGTCCTTTGGATGCCTTGGCCCAATCACTCATGTTCTCTGGCTCCTGATTCCTTTCTAGAAGGTCCTAGGGAAATTCCTCGAGTGACTTGTCTAACAGCAGCCCAGTTTGGGCCTCATCTGTTTTGGGCTCCTGCTCCTTGCTAGTTGAGGGGCTGTGGCAGAGCCAGAACAATTACTGTGGTTGATTTTGACGTTAGCCTCATTACAGAATCTGGGAGCACAGTCAGCTGTGCCCCGGATTCCGAATAGTCGCAGCCTCTTATTCTCTTTGAGGCTTGTCATCACAAAGCCAGTGTGACCTTGGAAACCTACTGGGACAGGTCAAGGCTGACTTTCCATAGGTAAGTTCCAAGGTGGACATTTTCTCTCCTGAAAAACTCACCAAAAATAACCTTATAAGAGAAGCCCTCCAATCCCCCCCAGCATGTGTCAAAACTCTTTGAAAGTGAGTGTATCACTCATGAGGAGACATAAATAGCTCCTGCACCTCACGTTGGAAGCTTCACACCATTGCCTGACCAGTCTCACCCTTTCTCTACCTCTCATTCACTCTTGAAGACCCAGGTCTGGCATCCAGTGGGCAGGTGGGGGAGGTACGGAGACAGACTTGAGTCATCTCCTAGCTCCTTATTTGACTTGCCACGTAATAAAGCTTTTTCCCAACTGTAAAAAGTAGCCATCGAGTTTGGTTTCCCATGAGTAACAGGTAGCGGGACCAGTTAGGTCCAGTTAGAAGGCTTGGTGGGACAGGGGGTGGGATGGGGGGCGGGGGGTGGGGGTGGGAGGGAAATGGAACTGGTGGCCCCAGGAAGCACTAGGATTTTAGAAGAATACTTCTCTCTGTGAAGTAGCCAGCATGACAGTCAGTTGGGGCTTCTGGGGAGGTGGATCCTCGGGGGAGGTGGGTCCTCTGGGGAGGTGGGTTGGCTTAGGGAGGGCCCTGAAGCTGCCGACAGGCTGGAGGGGGCTTCTCAGGAGGCCCTGCAGGATTGGCCAGAAGCCTCCTCATCACAGGAGAGGGGTGCTGGGTTGGGGAAAGCTCGATGAGGCCTGGGTAACAGGTGCAAAGAACAAATCACTATCCAGGAAAGTGCTCCTTGCAGGAGCCATTCTGTTTCTAAATCCAACTTGGTGGCTGGGGTGCTCTGCTGCCCACTTTCTGCAGAGAGCTCTCACAGCCAGATGGGGTGATTACTGCACCCTGTCCTCAAATAAGTACTGTTTTGAAATTATATATATATATAGTTTTGTATACTAGCTATTCAAGATTTCTCCAGCACTAACTGATAGGAAGCACAGCAAGATGTTCCTCTTAGAGACAACCATGAAGCTGTTTCCATAGAGACAGAAAGTAGGTTAGTGGTTGCCTGGGTAGGGTGGGGGAATTTCTGGGAGAAGGAAGACATGATTAAAAGCAGGACTTTTGGGGCTGATGAAAATGTCCTAAATACGCAGCAATCAAGACAAACTTAAAGCACCTGTGGCAACATGGATGGCACTAGAAGGAATCATGTTAGTGGAAATAAGCCAGAAAGAAAAAGACCAAAAAAAAAAAAAAAAAAAAAAAAAAAAAAAAAAAAAAAAAAAAAAAAAAAAAAAAAAAAAAAAAAAAAAAAAAAAAAAAAAAAAAAAAAAAAAAAAAAAAAAAAAAAAAAAAAAAAAAAAAAAAAAAAAAAAAAAAAAAAAAAAAAAAAAAAAAAAAAAAAAAAAAAAGGATGATCTCACTTATAGTGGGATATAGAGAAAACAAACAAAAGATCAAGAAAAAGTTAAAACTACAAATTGACAGCAGAACTAAAACATAGAGCAAAGGAAGGGGAAGGAGGGAAGAAGAAGTCAGGGAAGGGATGAGCATAAAAGATCAAGATGACAATTCATGGGTGATATGGTGGTGGGACAAACCTGGGGGGTGCAACAATGTAAACTATATCTATATCTGCTCTAGATCTATCTCTATATAGATATATAAGTAGATCTATAGATGTAAAATATATCTATATAGCTCTATAGATGTGTCTATAAATAAACATGTAAACAATATAAATAAGTAAATAAAAAAGAAAAAAGTCTTAAACATGAAGGAGGTGTTGGTTGTCCAATTCTGTAAATGTGCTAAAAGCATGAATTGTACCTGGACATGGCAGACCTGTCCCAACTCTTGGCGACATGAGCTTCTGGGCTCTTGTTAAAGCTGCAGCGTGAGTGAGGACTAAGGGGACCAGCTGCCTGAGAACTATGCAGTGGTGACAAGTCTGGGCATGGAAGGGTCACTTGAATGACAACAATCTGGTGTGGTTGTGGGCTGTGGACAGGGTTCTGGATACATCCTAAGGGTTCTGCCCCATGACAGTGCTGTTGCCACATCAAAACAGCAAAGGCAGTGGCCCCAAACCAAGCTTCTCTCATTGTACCATTGAGAAGATTCCTGGGATCCAGAGGGGTAGCTGAGTCCAGCTCTAGAACCATATTGTCACCAGGACTTTGCCTGGGTCTGGAGAAGATGCAGCATCTAAAGTGAGGGAGACAGAGAACTTGCAGCCAACTGAAGTTACTCAGGCAGACCAGGTATCCTCGGTGACGGTTACCTAGGCTGCTCTGGTCTGTCCCAGTTTGGGCACATCCTGGGCCACTGGGATAGTTGGTCAGTCAATTCATCACAAGTCTCTGATTCCTGAGGCCAATAGCCAGACCCAAAGAGTCCTGAAACGCCACCAGAGATGTCTTTCATCTCCTGCTCCAGTTTCCACGGCAACAGAGGTGCTTCCGGAGAAACCTGACCCAAGCCTGGCAACTCATTTTACAGGGACCAAAGCAAGAAGAAAGAGGGCCTTGGCCAGGGCACTGTGGTCACTCTAAGTCCTCTAGCAAGGACAGACAGCACAGGGCTACCCATGGGACCTGTGGGCACATGCCCACACTCAGCGCTTACCTCTGTAGCACCTACTCCCCACCTTGAGGGACTTAACTATCCCTGACTGTGGTGGCTCACTTTTTGCACCCACCTGACTGGGCCACAGGTGTGCAGGTATTTGGTGTGTCTGTGACAGTGTTTTGAGTAAGCACACTGAGTAAAGCAGACTGCCTTCCCACATGTGGGTGGACTTCCTTTGACCAGTGGGAGGCCCATAAAAGAAAAAGACCCCTCCCAGATGGAGAGAGTTCTTTACGAATGTCCTGTGCAATCCTGACATTCTGTGCATTTTATTTGACAAACTACAGGCTCCACATCTTTGCGGCGTCACCAGCCAGCTTGCTTTGAATGGAAAAATGCACAAGTCCCCACTTTGCAGGCTTTCTTACCAAACGGCGAGCCATTTCTTCCTCTCAAATCTCCCTTCAAATATGGGTTGAGGCGTTATCAGTGACCGGCCACAGACTCTGCCTTGGTGTTGCCCCGGAGGCTGGAGGCGCTTCCTCAGGACAGAAGGCTGGGCTCCCTTTAGTCCTGGAACAGGGGGAGAAGCACACTTGAGATTCTCTGAAGGAATTCCCAGGGGCGTTCATCTGCTTTGTCTACAAGCAAGTGATTTTCAACTATAATCTGCTCTGAGAGAATCCTTAACTCTTTTTCACATTAGAGGTGCTGGCAGGACCGCCCCCAGGGGCGCGCTTCCGGTCCCTCTGACCCAGGAGCGCATGTAAGCACGTCCATGGACCAGTGGGCGGCGCTGTTTCACACAACATGCACGGCGTTGGGCTGCAGGCTCTCGACGGAGCTCCAACTTGGGCTGCTCCTGGCTTTCTGTATCCATCTTCTGGAGTCATTCAATTTCTAGTTGTACCCAACCCGAGGCCAATGACGGGTAACCAGTCAGCGTGGATTATAAAATAGAAATGAAGACACCTATGCTCGCCAACCTGTTAGTGAAAACTCTTTGTCATGGAAGAAATACGAGGTGTGGGTCACCAGCAACTTTGAAGGCAAATAAAATATTTTTATGATGTGGTTTTAGCGTCATGGTTAACCATTTCAAACATACAGACTATTTCGACAAGGACCCGCGTTGAATTTAGTATTTTCCTGTTTGCTTCGGTGTTTAAAGGGACCAATCATTCCAGATACCTTCTTTCCCGGAGACAACCGGCATCTTGAATTTGGTGTTTATCCTTTCTGTTCATGTTTGTATGTCATGCATTTATAAACATTACAAGGCATTCATGTTGATTTAAGGAGCTCTGGTTTACTTACTAGGGCTCATTGTATTCAATTTAATCTCTACAACACTTTATAAATTATTGGATGTCTCCAGCTTTGTATCATTATAGATAAGACTACAATGACCATCTTAAAGCAACTTTATTCGGGTGTCTTATATACTATCCGATTTTACTCTTTAACTGTGCAAATGAATGATTTTTAACAAATATACCGGTTGTGTCACCATCATCACATACAGGTTTCAAACCTTTGTATCCAATTGGAGCCTAAGGGAGGATGAATTCTCAGTACCAGGTGATGTAGGCACCTGCTAATCTACTTTCTGTGTGATGGTGGTTCTGACCTATATCTCTATGTTCATGGGCAAGAGTTTTTCTTTAATAATGGTCTCATTATTGAAACATTTCATTTGTCCTTTTTATAATTTTGTTCTTTCCCTTGCCAATCTGATTTGTATAATTATTGTGTATTATTATTTCATTTACATTTTTCTAATTTCTCTCTGCGGTGTTTATTGACTTTTTGAGCTTCCTCCTCTGAACCTTGCTTACTTACATTCTTTGCTTGTCTACTAATGCATTGTTTTTTCCTACTGATTTATAGCAGTTCCTTAGAGATACTGGGTAACAATTCTTCATTGGTTCTGTGCTTTAGAAATATCTCCTCCCAGGCTGTGACTTATTTAAAGTTTAGGGACTTTCATCGAACAGAAGCTATACATTTTAATGTAAATTTATCAATAACTGCTGAATGATTTGTGCTTGTTACATCTTACAAGGGATGTTTCCCTATTCCAAGTTCATAAAGATTTTTTCTGTATTGTCTTAGAAACATTTTAAAGTTTTACATTTCACTTTAGGTCTTGAATTCACCTATAATTGACTATTCTGTGTGGGGATAAATTTTTCTCCATGTGGACATCCTCTTTATCAAGTTTCTATATCTGGAAACTCTTCTTCCGTTCACCTGTGCCTGTACCCACACCACAGCTGATGGCGGAGAAGACCAAGCGCTCTCCTCCCATCCCTTGGGCGCTGGAGGACTGCAGGTCTTAGTCCAGAGAGGGAGTCACAAAGAGCGGGCTGAGGCTGAGTCTTTCTGGGGCTCTTCAACTGTTTTCAGAGGTTCATTGCTCAGCCTTTCTTCAGAGGCCAGGAAAAGGGTGTGCGTTCCCAGGGGCTCGGCCCACCCCATGCACCTTCAGAGGTCTCCATCTAGTAGATATCTCCGTTTGGACTGTTTTCATTTCTAAGTGACGGATTGGACCATATTAGGACCAATCAGCCCAATTGGCACTGAATACTTAACTGATGAGATGATGAACATGATTGGTTCATTTTACTTGCCCCTCATGGACCCATTGTAGTGATCCAGGTGCCATATATTAATAGCACCTGTTAGCCATCAGGGCCCGGTGCCAGGCTTCCTGTAACCCCCTTACAGCCTTCTGTTCCGGGCAGTCAGTGGGCAGCTCCCCCTCTGACTCTGGCTCTGTGCTCAGAACCCGGCTGGACCCTGGGGAAGCAGCGCCCCAGAAGCTACTTCTGGCGGGGCCTGTTTTCCAGCGACTCCCCACTTAGGTGGTGGACTCCAGTTTCAGACATCATAGGCTGTCTGTGTTGTCTGGGTTTGGAAAGCAGCACGGAAGGACGATGGCGATGGTAGAGACAGGAGCCGTCCCATTGTCCTCCAGCAAGCTTCCTCAGGAAGCGTCCACAGGAACCTCGGAGGAGCCGTTCTCTGGACCTCCAGCAGAGATAAAGGTGGGTGAAAGGCAAGGCTGGTGGTGAGAGCTGGAATACTGCTGTGGTGAGGAGGCCTGCCTGCCGCCTCTATGGAACCAGCGCTCTGTGTGTTTTGCACTGCTTCTAGCAGTCGGGACTGTGGAGACCTCCCCCACAGGCTCCTGGGGGCCGCTGAGGGCTGATGACCCTGGCTCTCCTGAGCTTCCAGAGGTCTGTGTGCCTGTCACCCAGTTCTTCTCTTTCCTAGGAGGCAGGCCCTGGGGGATGGTCAGCAAGCTCTCTACACCTCTCCCCTGCCTCCCTGCCTGCCCTCCAGAGGGCCTCAGCGTCTGTTTCTTGGGGGTGGGGTGGGGGGGAGGGGTGTGAACTCACAGAGATGCTCTTAGGATTTAAAATTTCTCAAGTGGGTGAAGGCCTATAGAGGTTTTTTTATATGGTAGTATAAAAGGCAGCTTGTAAAATGAAGTCAGTTTAGTGTTGTGGATTTTTAACTATGTTCTTATTTTTCTTACCTTGCTGCTGACGACTGAGGAACTCCCATCATTGGGAGTAGTTTCAAGTCTAGCATTTGGGAGCTCTGCTGGGCCTCTGGGCCAGGCACAGTGGTTGCTCTCCTGGGGGAGACTCCTGTCTGCAGTGGCGCTTCCTTGTGGCAGTTACCATCGTTTTCCACTAGTGTTTATGGCAACAGGAAGGAATGTCTGCAGGTCTTGATAGAGCTGACTGAGGACGGTGGGAAATGGCTGTGAAGGAGGCCTTCATTCTCACAAGGTCCACGTGGTATCTACACATGGACATTTAATCTGTCTCCTTTGAGATGGTGCAGAGGTGACAGAGGTGTGGGGGGGCCGGGATAGACTGGCTCCTCCTGGCCCCAGGGCTCCATCTTGCTTCTAGTTGGTTCCTTCTTGCTGGGTATTCATTTCTTAGGATTTGTCTTAGGCTTGAATCCCATTTGCTCTGTCTTTTGGAATTCACCAAAACTTAAGTCCTAAGCTTGAATAGTTTCTGCTGAGTGATGGAAGTATCATCCCTGTATGAAAGCATTTCTGAAAGGAAAACTGAAAAGAACTGAAACTTCTCTGTCAAGTTTTTTTCTAGGTGACTTGAAAATTTTGGCTTGAAAATGTTCCCTGGTGACCCATCTCTGTGCAATTGGTGCTTTTCTTTCGCTCAACTTCCTTTCTCTTCAGAGTGAAGACTTCCCATTCAGAACTGGGCTGCTGAGAGTCCTCCTCACCATGTGCTCAGAGAGGAACACTTGAGGCCCAAGAACCTCCTATGTTGTTCTTGCTCCAACACAGAGTCTCAAATGGGAAGGAGTCCCATTTGGAGTTCCAAGGAGTTCCAAGACTCTGTCTTCCTTTCCTTATGAGAATGTTTCAAGAAAGTCAGAGAGGAAGAAAGAAAAAGTAATGTCAGATTTTGGACTCTCCAAATTAAAGAAAGTCAGATGCTGTAAACATGTCACAAATGGAAAATATGGCTAGCACTGCATCTAGAGCACAAGTCATTGCCTTTTGGGAGCTGTGTCCCTGAAGATGGTGCAGAGAGGTGACAGAGGTGTGGGGGGCCGGGATTACAGGTGTTTGTCACCTGTCTCCACATTACAACTGTTAAAGCCAGTTATGAAGTAGTGAAAAGCTAGTTTTTGCATCATTTTAATGCTTTAAATAAGTAAATACACACACACACACATATATATATATATATATATATATATATATATATTTACAGTTGAAGCAAATATGGACATGGGAGAATATTTTTTCCCAAGAAAACTGGTCAAGAGAATAGTAATGAAGAAAATTGGATGCCAGTGTGTAGTAACCCTATTCTCCCCAAGAAAAAGTCAGACAGGCTCTTATTGAAAGAATAACAACAGAGCAGAAGGACTATTTGTATAGTTGTAAATTGGAGATGTGTAACCAGGACCCTGCCTGAATAGTGAATGCTGTGAAACAAGTGTGTGTTTATTACATGAGTTCGCTTGAAGTCTTAGTAACTACCACTTGGTTTTTCAATGGAATTATTTTATAAACCCTTTTGGTGGATTCTTTCATAATAGAATATATACAACTTATGAACCCAGGAAGTCAAACTCCGCTAAGCTAATGAGTGAGAAGCTATATGTGCAGTTTCATTCAGTGAAATCATAAGAGCTGATTTTTATTATGTTTATAAAGTATCTCCCAAAGCATAATTACATTTACTTCACATTACATGAGACTTCACATTACATGACTTCACATTACATGAGACAAAATGGTCCCCACATTTGAAGACAAGTGAAGTTAAACAGAACTCACGAAACTGTAGGCCAACTGTGATTTCCTTAGCAGACGTGCTCTGGCATCTGCATTTGCTCTGGGGCAGCAACCTTGTTCTCAAGGTTTGGGGAGCAAGTGTTGTGTAAGTCTCCCGTGTTCATGGCAGTTGGATGTAATCACCATCCACAAGTAAGAGCACTTTATTACTGTGATGAGTTTGATTCTGTCACTCAGTTTCTACACACAAAATACCAAGGGGGAGAAGCTCAATTCCATTCTCAAGGAAAGCAATTTAGTGATGTTTCAGCTTTCTCTAGATAGAATAACTACCTTCTCTCTTTTTCCATACAATCTATTTTCCTGTTCTTAGGGCCCTGCTTCCCTGAGTTATGATTGGACATGGGGCCTCTGGCATATTGTCCATTCAGAAAATGGGCTCAACGCCAGCTTTCTGGCACTTGTCTTGTGCTTCTGGATGTGTTTGAGGGTTAGACCAGGGGAGTTCAGTACAGGGCTCACCCAGGCTTCTTGGAGGCAATTTCGTGGATCCAACTGACCCTGCAATCATGCTATTCGGTCATTGTGTGTTTTGCTTTTGTTTAAAAAATCAATTTGCTGATGCTTTTACTTGGTGGCTATTGACATTGCTATTTTTGTAGAATCACTTTGTCTCATGTTTTAGAGGATTTAAAGCTTACTTTCCTTTCAGTATTAGCAATCCATCCCAAATCTTCTACATATTTGACCCTTTGCTCAGTAGGTTTGTACGTCATCCATTGAGAGTCGGAGCCAAGACGGCAATGCTGCTCTTGGCGGCAGGACCAGTGGGAGCCCGTCCCAGGACTCTCCCAATAAGTGGTCGAGATGGCATCTTCCCAGTTTGATAATCAGGCTGCCAAGCAAAAATAACTACCTCACATTGCACTCACCCATTTCTCTCAGGAGTTGACAAGGTTTGGCTGCTCTGCAACTTTTTAAGTATGATTGAGACGTGCTTCCTATGTTAGGCGCTTTGCAACTGCTAACTCCTATAACCTTCATGACCACCCAAAGAGGTAGTTGATATGATATCCCTTACTGTGGAAGAGGAACTGAAGGCCAAGAGGGGTTCAGTCACTCCCCAGGGGCACACAGTGAAAAGCTGCAGGGTCCGAATTCAACACCAAGCTGTCTGACCTAATGGTTTTTAAATACTGTGTCTTGTTCCCCTCAGGAACTACAGGTGGTTTTATCCTTATTTACTCTAACTCAAAGTAATCAGCTCTCATCTCAGTCTCTAGAATCATCTGTACACTTGGGCAGAAATCTTCCATTTTGACTTTTGCTGCTCGTTTCCTTGGCTAGCTTTTTCACTTTCCTCCTGTGTGAGGACGGGGGCTCTTCCTTTGTCCTTTGGGGCCCCTGCACCCAGCAGGGCCCTGGCACAGCGTGGGGCCACCACCAATTGTAAGTTATAAACTCGGTGACCTAGTGTGACTTTTCTTCTCTTACATCCTGTCTCCCCTACCCCTGTCACACTCCTCCCACAGGCCAGGCAGTGGGAGGTAAAGTGAGTTTGCAAAAGGGCAGTACATATGAGGCCCTGGGTTTTCATTCTTTGTCATCTTATATTTTTGGAGGGGATGTTGCTGTTTTGAATGACTCCCCACCTTAGCACTTGGGGGCTGATTCTGTTGTCCCTGAGTCTAAGAAGCTGGGATGTGCTCACAGAGAAGTGTGCTGAGTCAGCCTCTCTGGGCAGGAGTCGAGACTGTGTCCTGGTTGGTGTTAGTGCAACAGCAACCAATGCTTTATAAGGTGCTTTTAAAGAAGTGCGTAGAAAACAAGGCCATTTTCTGAATGGTTAAAGACGTGAACCTTATCATATATCTCTCCTGGAGGAGTGGGGGAGTAGCACCAGTTCAGTGTTTGCAGACATGCCAGAGCATACACACCATAAGCTGTGCAGATCAGCTGTAATTGTAACATCAGGCAGATGCTGTGCAAAGTTCAGTGAAGAGAGAGAGAACTGTCTGTGTGAAGTGAGAGCAACACGTCATGCCTCTAGGGAACTTCTCACCCCATGGACAATGCATGGGAATGAGATATTTGATTGGCACTCAAGTGGCAGTTGAGAATCTATAGAGGTGGGAAGGCGCTCCAGAAACAGAAGACAGCGTGGGCTGCGGCAGTGACTAGATATCGCAGAGGCTGTGGGGGGGTTTCAGTAAGCTTGCTTGGGAGGTTGTGACAGGAAAGGTCATTTGAACCATTCTGTGGAGGATGGAGGAGGATTTGAGAGTTACCTAATAAAATGGACAGAAGTGCATCATGAAGATAATTTAGCAAGTGCCAAATTAATTTCATCAACCGAGTCCTGCTTTATTAGCCCAAACCTGGGACCAACCCAAATGCCCATCAAGATGTAAAGGGATAAACAGATGTAGTCTGTACATTACAGTGCCACTCGGCATTTAAAGGAATAGATACTTTACTGTCATAGATACCTTCCAGCCTGCATACACTCATCTTTCATCCCAGCTATATTCATCCAATATGGATGTTCTCATGCATTTTGGTGCGTGAAAGAAGCCAGACAGAGAAGCGCATTCTCTATTTCATTGAAAAGGGACACGGAGACCCCCTTGGGTGATGACACCGCCTATATTTTCTTTGTGCTAAGGTCTCATGTGTGTATCTATTAGAAAAATGAATTTCTATATACTTTTTAAAAATTTTTTTTACATTGCTGTAGTCCCCATAGTTCTCCTGCCACCATGTTACCTGTGAACCATCACCATATTCCCTTGGGTTCTTCCCTTCCATTTTGACTCCCTCTCCCCCTCCCCTGCTGTATGACTCAGTTTATGATCAGTTTGCTAGTTTTGCCTTTTTCTTGACCTTTTGTTTGGGTTCTCTATATTCTACCTATAAGTGAGACCATTGGTATTTATCTTTTTCCTTCTAATTTTGGTGAGGATAGCCCCTTCTAGTTCCATCCATGTTACTGAAATGGCATGATTGTCTTTTTCAATGTCTGAGTAGTAGTCCTCTCTATGGATACTGCAACTTTTTAATCTGTTTGTCTTAGTTTGGGGCATCTGGGTTTTTTCCTTATCTTGGCTATTGTAAATGTTGCAGTAAACATAGGAGTGCAGATTCCTTCCAAATTAGTGTTTTTGTATCCTTTGGGTAAATTACTAGGTATGGAATCACTGGGTCATATAGTAGATGGATCCATTTTTAGTGTTTTGAGGGTCCTCCACACTGCTTTCCATAGTGGCTAGATCAGTTTACATTCCCATCAGCAGGGTAAAAGTGTTCCTTTAAAATGCATTTTAAAATGGTTGCACTTCACAATATAAAACCATGCTATTTATACCAGTGTGCTTCATTGTATGTAAAGTATTAATTTTGCTTCAGAAGCTTTAGGAAACATTTAATGTGTTTCAATATTTTTTCTCATCCTAATAAACACCTGTGAGAAAGCTAAATAAAAGGAAAGTGGAAATGCAAACTAAGTTACCAGATGCTCCCTTCATAGTAATCAAGTAGAGAGGAAAGCCTGGTCTGATTTAAAGCCAGAGACTCACAGATATTATCCAATTGACGTTTCCAGTGCTCACTTGTGTTTTATTTGCAACTTCATATTGAAAGCGACTCCTCTGCATATCTTCTCTGTATCTGGCAGCTCTTGCATCAGTCTTCCTCACACCACACTCAGTGGCAGAGCAGTGCAGGACAGAGCTGTGGGTGTGGCATCGGTGCCCAGCTAGGGTTGAGAGCCAGACACAGGGTACAAGAAAGGACGATGAGAGAGATTGCTTAGCTACAGCAGCTAAGGGTCGGCTAGGAGCATGGACTAGGCGACAAATTTATTCATAAAGGAAGGGGGTGTTTATAGGGTACAAAGCACAATTCATGAGGAATTTCACAGGAAGGCAAATGGTGAGGATGCAATAAAAATGGGTGACACTGGTTCCTGTGAGGTAACTGAGGGCAGGGGGATCACTCACGAATTGGCTGCTATCTCCTAACGGCTGTTTCCTGAGGCAAACATTGGAGGAGTGGCAAAGCTATCACTCTCCAGAGGTAGTCATGCATGTTCTGTCGCCAGTGTTCTAGAGGCAGATGAGATAGTGACATGAAGTTTTCCTCATTTCACAGTATGAGCCCAGTCTGTTCTGAAATGGTTTGGTTCTTCTGGACTTTCCAAATGTAGTGCTCAGAGAGGGCAAGCTCTGCCTGCTCAGGTAGCGCTCATGCTCCATGTGGCCACCACTGTGTCTAAGCACCTGAAATAGCATCACCAGGAACAGATGGACAGGAGGGACAGCCTCTTCACCTTCACTGGCCACAGCTGCAGTAATACAATGTGCTGTGGGGAGCTGCCCCTCTGGTTCTCCTGGTTTGAGTGCCCTTTCATTAAAATGTTTAATTCTAGGAATTCCCGTATCTATATACAATTTACATTCCCATATATATATAAAAGTAGTTATCTGGTCACTCATTGTGCAGCATGGTATGCTGTCTGGTAACTCCTAAACAACGATCGTAAGTTTCTAATTTTGTTGCCTATTAATCATGTCTAAACAAGGATCCACTCAAAACACCATCCAAGAACAGGCAATTTTTTTTTTTTTTTTTTTTTTGAGATTAGGTCTCGCTGTTTTTGCCCATTGAACCACAGGCTCATGTTGCCTGGGGTACCACGGACTCAAGCAATCCCCAGCCTCAGCTTCCCAGGTAGTTGGAATTACAGGCACGTGCTACCACGCCCAGCTATTTTTTGGGACTAGGTCTCGCTATGTTGCCCTGAGCAGGACTTGAATCATGATCCCTAGTCCCAGCTGCTTCATAGGCTGAAGCTTACAGGCACGCACCACTGTGCCTGGCTTGAAAAGGTACCAGGAGTCTTTCAAATGCCAGTTTCTGTGACCTCATTAGTACAGTGGCCAGTCAATTGCCAATTTGAATTTTCCAGAATATCCAGAGGTCTCAAACTTCACTGTCTTCCAGGACAGGACACCTTAGCCTTCCTGGTGAATTTTACTGTTGCATCTATCTAACCACCTAGCATTGTGTCTAATTCACTGGGCTGGCCCGAGAAGCTATCATGAACTGTGGTCCTATGGGAAGCCTGTATTCCCCAAGTTGGAATTACATGTTAGAAACTAACTTGGTTCAAGAATCTTATCACCAATTCCCTCTTAGTAGGGGTAGTTGCTGTGGGACAAGGATATGATCACCCTAAGATCTACCTTGTCAGTAAGGGGAGAGGGCAAAGCACCAATGAATACCAAGTGGGCAGAAAATACAGCAAGTGCTAGTAGAGGGAGGACCTTCAGGAGGACCTTCAGTTCAGGACCTTCAGTTCAGGAGGACCTTCTCCTTAGACCCTGAGTGGATCCTTGAAGGGTTACTTTTAAGCAGAGATATAGGGAAAATGGGATGGGAAGTACATTAGTGGGGATGTGTGAGACTATTAAAGGACATGATCAGGCCAGATGAAGTTCTGCTGACAAGCAACACATGATGTTGAAGAGGTAGTGAGGGATAGACAAGATCCACAAGCCCAGGGAGCAATGAGAAAACAAGAGTTCTGAGCACGAGTGTGGACATGGTATGATCTGTAATCCAGCTGCAGAGTCAGAGTGCGTGCTCAGAAGCTGAGAGTGGACTAGAACAGTGTGAAAAGGCAGCAAGCTCATGTATGAACTGATGAGAGGGCTGACGTGAAAATGAGTTTTCTTAAAATCCCTGGAAAGTATTTTTGTGAAGATGCTACAGTACTTGTTTACTGTGCTGAGAATCCGTAAACACGTTGGAATGAAGCTCGGTAAGTTGTTATGATTCCACAGGTAGCTGGAAATAGGATGAATCTCAACCTATGAAGAGGATGCAAAAGATGACGAGAGGGATTTGTAGAGAGGCTGGTTAGAATTAAGTACACCTTAGGTCACTTTCAGGCTTCAGACAGACAGGTAGATGTGTAAACACTGGAGTTAAGTCCAGTGAAGAAGGATTTTATTTCCCTGGAAAAATATTTGTTATACTCTACCATAAAATGTGCATTCTTTTAGGAGCTGGACACACAACAGAAATAGACACACCCCATCTCCGATTAGCTTTTTTGTAATTATTATAACCTTTGCAAAGCAACCAACATGTCACTCCTTGTTAGTCAGTGGTAAAGAAATCAATTACAGTGACTGAAATAACAAATATTGACCCACTAGGATGTCCTTAACACCAATTCAGAGAGAGGGCAAACTCACCACTGGGCATGTTAAAATTGCTGAGAAAAAAAAATGCCTCAAAACCCAACTCACTCACACAAACAGCCAGTTTCAGGATAATCTGACTTCTGGTGAGGAGTTGGTTCAGTTTCATGTAATTCCCGCACTACTTCAATCCCCCCCCATGAGGTGGGTTTAACAGTTATGTAATCCTCTTAAGGGGAAATAATAGCAAGGGGCAATCCAGGGCTACAGAGTAAATCTGTCTTAATTGGACCCCAACTGCCCTCTCTTAGGACTTGAAGGGTCCACTGAGGGAACAAATGCCATACTGTTAATCCAGCTGTGCCCTTAAGCTTTCTAAATAAGGTATATCACACCATGTGACAAAATTCTTTCTCTGAATGTGTAATACAGGAAGTTTATAATTGCTAAGGCAATGCATCACCTAGCAGTTTCCTATAATTACACTGCTTAAAAGAAATACCCCAACAACTTACTGTTTAGAGAGAAGGAAAGCCAATTTGACGAATATGAAGCTATAAAATTGTGGTTTTATTAGATGAAGTCTCTTTCCTAATTATTTCCAGAGGAAAACAATAAAATACAGTCCTGAGTCAGATTTTGTCTTCAAGTAAATGGATGTAATTTAGCTTCTAAAAACTAGAGCCCAGATCAGTTTTGAAATATATGGGAAACTATGCTAACACCCAGCATGCACGCATTACAGCAGGAAAGGCCTTCTGTGCCACTTGAGACTTAGTATTTCCAAAGGCAATACAGTCACTCAGGCATTGATTATTGTTATCTTCACTATTCACTTCTTAAACCTACTATCGCTGTTCACTAGAATTTCCCAACAACATTACATGTGGATAGAGAAAACAGATGAAATTTGTCATTTTGCTACTTATAATTGATCAAAACATCAGTTTAAATAGCTCAGTTTTTGACTATGCAGGGATATGTTTTCTGCACAATTTCAATTGTCCACTATAAAATCACTTAGACTTGATCTTAGCCAAAAGGCGCTCTCTCTCTCTATATATATATCTACAGTATAGTACTAAGTGACTTTATAAAGTACTGACTTTATAAAGTCAGTACTATACTCGATTGATCCAGACCGGTCATTTAAACAAAGGGAAATTAAAAAACTTTTTCCACAAAAAAATTGCAATACAACATGTATGTTGTATAAAGCTGAGTTCTAAGAACAGATATGAGCCACATTTTGTTAATATATAAGTTTTCCTGAGGTGTCTAGTTTCCATGAGGTGCTGAGTGAACACCTGCCGGTTCAATACGGAGAACACTTGTACCGCAGAGAACTAGAGATGGGAAGGAGACGTCCATTTTTCTACTTGCGGGTCTTAGTATCTGTAGTTTTATTTTAGTGCAATGACCCCCTGTACGTGGTCTCCAGACAACCATGGCCAGGTCTCAGACTCCCTGACAAAGAGTATTTCTGTTCCACTAAGTAGGAAAGGCCAGTGAAAGCAGAGCTTCCTACAGCTATGCTGTGAGAGGCCAGCAAGTTCTACTGTGCTTTTTTTCAACCCCAGAAAAACTGAGTCAGATTAAAAAAAAAACAAAATCCTTAAAAGCTGTCTTCAGGAACAGCACTATGCCCGTCAGTACCTGCACATTACGTGGTAGAACAAATACTAACCAAATGGTAACTAAGATTGAATGAGATCAAGTTTCAAGCAATGGGAAACTCAAAACCCCTCAAAAGAAAAACTATGAAAAAACCAGCAACAGTCATTTTTCTGGCTCAGTTGAAACATGGCTGCTTTCTTTTGTTGTTTAAAAAGAAGCCTGGGGGACTGATAAAAATGAGAAATGCAACTGAATGCCAAGAAGCCATGAGAAGATTCCAGGGAATGAGCTTTCTCTGATCTCAGTTAACTCTGTTCTGCTGGGCTATCAATTATCTCCTGTCCCACAAATTTTCAAAATAAGCCACAAAATCCACATTAGAATATAAGTTTTTAATTTTTATAAATAACTTATCTGTTACAAAGACAGTTTACCCAGCTAAATCACAAAACCATCAACTCAAGATATCCAAATTACGTTTTATTAATAAAACAAGTAAAAACTGATTTATCAATCTTCACATAGAACTGCAGATGAAGCTGAAAAACAAGGCCTATTTTAAAAACAAAATGCATCAAATGTAAGGGCTTTGGGGCTATTATCTAACTATGATTGTCGTATCTCTTCCCATGTACAAAGTGCAAAGCCTGGAGTCATGGCTTTGATATTCAACTAGATCACCTGTACTAATCCTGTTTATTTAAAAACATCCATCTGCAAACATTTACAGTGGGCGACAGTCCACATTATCTCCTCTCTGCTGCTACATTTCAGCACTTCCCTTGGCCCCATTTTAAGCACTAATCATAAATTCATAACTTTTTAAATGCATACTGTGGTTTCTTTTTCTTGATTTTACTTATGTACATTCCTGATCATCTGAATATTTTCCTTATTAAAATATATCATCAAATAAAGAGATGCTTGAGGTTGCTTCAGTGTTCAAGTCTGCTTGTTTTTCTGTTTCCAGCTTTTCTTCAGTTGTCCTAAGTATGACAGCCTTGTTTCATAAATACACACGTTATGGTCACTGAGTCAGGTTTAGAAATGGACTGCCTCACAGTACAGCATTTAAACTTCCCCCCCAAAACAGGGCTGCGGGTGCTGCTGCTGTTGCCGGTTTTGACACTGTACTTTCCCAACTGTAATCTCTTGAAAGTCCTGTGGGACACCAGGCACAAATGAATGCAACATGAAAGACAAAGATGCAACAAACGTAACCTGTTGCTCTGTCCGTGGGTTAGAAATGTCTTTTAAGATTCTCTGTGGCAGATGGAAACATTGTGGTGTCATCCACTGTTACAGTCAGGCTATATTGTGTGACCCACAGACACAGGTCCTGTAATATTTTCTGTAATTCACTGCGCAGCATCTGTATATCTTCACAGAACATTGGCACTCGAGGGCAAAGTACAGAATATGTAGATCTAAGTTATCTTATGCATAGTTTCATTTCATTAATGCTTTTTTATTTTAAGGCACTGCTTCTCTCAGATAAGGCTTAAAAAGGGACATGACCGTGCTTACTCACTAAAAGGAAAAAAGAAAATTAGTTAACAAAAGACTATTACACTATACATATAGAAATATAAGAAAATAATAAAGAAATCACTTAAAGCAGACTTGAGAAATCTGTACAGTAGGAAAAGTTTTGGGATATTTCACTGCATGTTTGTACAGACAATGCATGCTGCTTTCCTTTTCATCTTCAGAATCTAGATGCTGGCTTCACAGAGTGGAGACGTTTTCAGGGAAGACAAAGACGAGGCCAAGAGTACCACAGATGTGTGAAGTTCTTCCCCTAGCCATTGGCACTACGTGGCAGCAAACAGTTTTTAAATAGTAAAACCTTGTTCCTTTTCTTCATGTTTGTAGTGTTTCACCAAAAGCTTTTTTTAAGAAAAAAGCCGTCATTCTATTCCTTCCTCCTGTCAAAATTCAGTAGTGACATGAGGGGAAAAAGGTACTGGGAACACCTAGGCATCAACATGTTGAGAATTATCCATAATGGCTACTGGTAACACTGTACATGGTCAGGCAGCGGGCAACCAAGTCTTTTCAGCAGATTCCCTTTCATGTGATGAATTTCTGCCCATGACATAAGACTGAGGTATTATTAGCTCTGTGGGCTGACATTTAACATTAGCACACCACCATCTTGTCACACCTTCCATTTGACAAAATCCTATGGAACAGTGAAACTTTTCCCCTGATGACAGATTAGTTTCTTGAACTTCAAATGTGGCCTTAGAGAAGATATAGGGCCTTTGGCTCAGAAATGCCTTGGCATCTCACACTGTTCACATCGGATTAAGGCTGGATGGTTCAAAAAAGTACAGGCAGTACAATTCCACTGAGCCCCCTCATCATCATCTGTGTCTTGAGTCTTTGGTGTTTTGATGGTGGATCTTTGATCTGTAAGGAAGCGAAAGGATTATTAGAAGCAAAAGCAACAAAATAAAAATTACTGGCAATCTTAAACACTAGTACTACACAGCATGAAACAGCTTGTTAATCAAATGAGGCAGCGAGCTGAAAGTGACACACAGGTTTGATCTTCATCAACCTCTATCAAACTGGTGCTTCTTCACTGTCAATCATTTCGGTATTTCCTTAAAGGGGGAAAAAGCATCATTATCTGCAACTTATAGCAGAAAAGTATGTCAACTTAAGACTTGCAATGCATTTACTTACTGAATTTCTTGACATTAGTTTCATTTCTTACTGAAGTAGTCTTTATAGTTCTGTTTTCTTTGTTCTTAGGAGTCCCTTATTCGCTGACTAGTTTTTTAAAGAGTATTTTGTTACCAAATTTCTCACATCAGGCCTTGGTCACAATTTTTAGGCATCATCACAGTGTATGTAGTATGCACAAGCAACTTGAGATTATTATTCATGTAATAATTTTCCTTGAGTAAGAATACCAAGTAATCATATTTGAAGAAGTCAAAAGCTGATAATTCTAGTTAGTGCCCCCACTCCCCAACACATTAAAATAAATTCAATTTAAGAAGTTTGACTTTTTTTTTTTACCATCTAGAATTATTTCACACTCCATAACTGGGAACATTTTATAGAATGATCTCTCTCAGGTGTTAGAAAACATTCTGTTTGGGTATGTTTTTAGTAAAACTTTACCCTTTTAACTACAGAGGTTTTTTAGGAAGGCGAACAAGTGAATTTATATAAACATTTACTCTAGTATTAAGGGCCAGTCTATTCTTATTATTTAAGTACTATCAAAGGCAATCAAATAGGAGATTTAATTTTTTTTTTAATAAAAAAAAATTGATAGTTTTCTTACATCTGTATAATCTCACTTGGCAATTATGAATCTTTTCACTAGAACTATCTGTAACTAAATAATAAGCAGAATTGAAAAAAGAGGAAGTTAGATAGCAAAAGATGACTTCTGACTTTCACATTTAAAATATAGCTATTTAAAAATAACTGCAACGTAAAGCTGATTTTATAAAAACTACATAAACCTCTATAGATGAAATTAATAACCTTATTTTAACTTTAAGGCAAAAATGACTGTCACGTACAAGCATCTCTCTTTTGTGGAAAGGTTTTTAAATCATGGATTTTTTTTTCCTTTTTATCATGGAAAATTTCAAATATATATAAAAGTATGTTAAAGAGTAGTAACATAAAACCTCCCTCCATACTCAATGTATCAGTGATGGTTACATTGAAGTAAAATTTTTGTAAGAAAAATTAGTTTTTTAAGACAGTGAAAAGATTATATTAGGGCAACTGACTTGAGTATGAAATACAAACTTTGCATATTTTTAAGGAGCCAAATTTTGCCACTGTTTTATTTATTCTACTAACATTCAAATAGAATCCAGTGTCTGATACTTTTTACTTACTGTTCCAACTAAGTCCTAATATCATTTTTGCTTTTCTGTTGTAACAGTTTATTACATTCCAGTTAACCATGTTCATAAACATTTAAACTAAAAAAAAATCTGAGAAAACAGATAGGTCTAAATAAATTATACTTAAAGCTAAGGGGGTAGAGAGAACAGGACACTGATAAAGAATATGAAAATTCTTGTAAACAAAGAATGGTAACAAACTTGTTCTTTCTTGTTGCCATTTCTACCTATATTTTAAAAACTAGGGTAAGAAACTCACACATGTATTCTGACATCTTAGCTTGGTATGCATATCGTCTATGAGTATCAATAATGTAATATTGTAGGTAATAACTTTCAAAAGCTATTCACCTGGAATTCAGAGTATTTTGAGTCTATAGAAATATACATAATTAAAAAAAAAACACAGAATAGTCATGAAAAATAAAATTCCCTAGTGTGTCTTCATCATTTGTCTAAAATCTTTAAGAAAGAGAATTTTCACATCTGATTTTTTTAGCTAGCACATGTTTTAGGAGTATATAATGAATTTTAAGTACATATTATCGTTAAAGAGCTAAGTACATTACACTTTTGCATCCTCTCCAATCCCCAGCATGCAAGTAAAATAAAACAAGTATCTTTCTAATAAATTCAACCAAGAATGCCAACAAAGCCTAAAGCATTTTTAGAGTGGAAGGTTGCAAAAAAATAAAATTTAAAAAAATCCTGCTTTTCAAAATGTAACAGTTTCAAACTTAATGGATACACTAACCTTTGGGTTTTGGTGGTACAGGACCTACAAATCCAATATTGTCATAAAAGTTATGAATAGCGCTGGGATTAAAATGTGGTCCTGAAATATATAAAAAGTAAATATATCAATGTTTATAGCTCAAAAATATCTAATTTTATTTTTTAAAAAGCAAATATTTTCTTCCTAAAAAATATCACAGTTTAAATAGGAGAAATGTATTTATTTTGTACCTTTAAACTCAAGTTGTATGTAGGATTTCAAAATAGCTCAGGTAGGTATAATATAGTATTCATAATAGAGGTCTAGGTAATAAACTGGGGAAGAAGTAAAATTTGTGCTAATAAGACAGTAACAGTCTAAACCCTGTTCTATGTGAGAAGTTAAAAGAACAAAATTTAATTAAAAAAAATCCTCAAACATGGGGTCACAGGTAAACAGCTTGGTCGCAAGTAAATATGTAAACCTAGCACTAATGTATAAGATAATAGTTTGGGTTTTTAACCAAAAGGAACAAGTTTGAGAATTATAGTTTCTAGAATAGTACTAACTTTTTATTCCTCTCCAAAGTTAAATTGTCACATTTTCTACAAATGTTTCAATATTAAACAACTAATATTTTAAAAGAAAATAAAGCAAGCAAATCATCTTTTAGTTTAGTGGATTCTGGCACAGTCTCCAAAGTGTAATTAAGAAATTCTTTAGGTTGGCTTCCACCCCTTTCCTGTCTTTTCCATTTTAAATATTTCTATTATTTCCCTAATTTCAGAATTAGTTTTTAGTTATAAAACTTCATTTCATTTTCTATGGAATTGAATTAAATTGTAAATATTGTTTACTATGATAAGCAAATATTGTTTGTTGCTAAATAGCTTAAGTAATAAACTACCATTGTCCTAAAAGATATGTCACATTTTTACTTTCTGCTATGTTTTACCAATAAATATAATGCCATCAGGGTGAGTGTGCTTTTAAAAATATGTTCTTAAAAGCATAATTCTCAAAAGGAAAAAGGAAAAGCATGATGATTACATATAATTTAGTCTTACTAATTATTACTATAATTAGTACTACTGCATACAGGCTACTAATGCATACAGGCAATATTTTCAACAATATAGTCAGACATTAGTCAGTCTTCTCTTTACACTGATGAAAGCAGTTATGAAGGATACAAAATGTATAAAATTACTCCTCAACCAAGGGAGGATGTAGGAAGAAAAAAGAAAAGCCATTAATTCCTTAGCACTACCTGGTTATAAAATAAAGTCTGAAACAATAAGATATATAAGGCTTTTCAGCCACAGGGAAAGAGTTGGTAAATAAATACAATTAAGTTTAGCTGAGTATGCACTGAACTTTACCTCGGGCTTGAAAAAGATCAATTTCTTTGGTTAAGCAGTCAATGTCAATCTGGAGTTGTCTATTACAACTTCTCAACTGCTGCATTTCTTCGAGCTGAAAAATAGTTCCATATGAGAAGAATCTACATTGAATTCTTGTGTCATTAGTTAGAAAAGAGTGGAGTTTGGCAGAGGAAAATAAGGACAGAAAAGTAAGTAGGTATTAAGAAGGAATTTTTAGAAGGCTAGGTCAAGTTTTTGTGCTTACAAATGATAACTGTCTATTCTCATGCTTATGCATAGAAATTACAAAAGTAAGACTTACTGAAGGTATTTGAGATATGGAATTAGATCTCTTCAGACGCCTTCGAGTTAGATTATTTTCCATTTCATTGACCTCAGATTTTAGTTTATCCAGCTTTTTCTTCTGAATCTCAAGTTCCCTTTGAAGTCGTTCCATTCGGGCCTTCTGGTGTACCAATAGAGCTGCAACACATACCAGTAAATATGAGAACTCACCCCTTTAGCTAATTAATGTTTAAACAGCCCTGGATAAATAAAACAAATCAGTATTTTTGTTGACAAGAATCCCAAAGATACATTAAAACAAAACATGGTGAGTTCAAACTTTTAAAACTTCAATATAATTACTTAAGCACATGATGTCACTCAAATAATTGTTTTTAAGGGTTTCAATAGCCCACTTTATGGATAAGATAGCATTTTGATGTATTAGTTCTCTTTAAAGGTTTTGATCTGCTTAAGTAACTATTCACCATTATCTAATTCACAGCTGGCCATCTGAAAAGATGTCTTTCTACTTCAAAAAAATCTAATATTGTACTGCATAAAGTATTTTAATAAGATCATTTTACATATATTTTAGAAGGGAATGTGGGCTAGGTAAACTCTATCTGATATATGCAACAAATGAAATAGATTGATTTCAATCCATATTTTAACATTAAACTATCCAAACTGTGTAGTAAAAATGGTACCATTTAGAGAATTCAACCCCTTACATTTTTTTAGATTATATTTGTGAAAAATATTTCCTAAGATTTGAAGATAGAAAGTAAGAAATCCACCCTGTAGCATAAAGAATGAACTGTTTGACAGACTTAACAAAGTCATAAAAATTAGTATATGTTCTTGTGCTCTATCCTTAGGCAATAAGGGCCTCATTCTTTTAAAAACTAGAGTGAAGTGAAGGTACATGAATTTACTCCTATAAAAAGATAAAAACACATCTTGGGATGATTCTACTACAATTCAGGCAGATTTGCAAATAAACAACAGCTTCTAAAAGTGAAAAATAGTAATTAAAACATGAAAGTCAAATATATTAATCAGATTAAACTAATACAACAGTGTCTTTAGCTACACTCAAATTTCTGTGTAGCTGAAAAACAAGGAAAATGCTAGGCTATGAAACCCAACCTATACCATACCTGCGTGGGTCAAAATTTGTATCTGGGACAGAGAGAGAACCTCAGAGTTAGAAGTTATTATATCAGTGAGCCCCAGGCTGGTGATCTCATTGGACTGTCTAGTATAAGTAAATGCGAACTGCTGTAGCAACCCATTTACAGGGAGCTACAAGTATGGGATCCATAAAGGAAAAATGCTCTATGAAGACAATCTCTAAACTGTAAAGTATGACCAAAAAAAGAAATTATCTACCAGGAGAACAAATAGCCAAAAGGAACCTCTCCTAACCTTAAAGTTATGTAGTAATCTAAAAGAAGCTATAGCAAAGTGTCTTTATTATAATCATATATACAACACAAAGAATACTACTCAGTTATTAAAAAAGATGGACTCTTGCCATCTGCAATAACATGAATGGGAATGGATGGGATTATGCTAAGTGACAGGAGAAAGGCAGATATTGGATGATTTCACTCATAACTGGGATATAGAGAAACAAAGGGTCAGGAAAAACCAAACCAAAAGATCTTAGAAATCTGAGAGTAAAGTTAAGGCTACCAGAGGGAAAAATGGAGAGCAAAGTGGAGAGGGGATCCAATGGACTACAGTAGAGCGCTGTGAGTGCCTTGATGGTGGGTGTAGTGTGGTGTCACCTAGCTGAAGAGGTGTGATGCTGTACAGTGTTCTAAACCAGTGTTAGCACAATAAAGAAAAGAGTAACAGGTTTTTTGAATTACAAATATCATAAAGTTTAGGAAGAATACTCTCAAACATTGCTAAATCAAGTATAAATAGATATTTAAGGAACACTACTAGAAAAAGTAAATAGAATGTAATTTACAAATTAACACACAGAATAGAAGTAGAAATGGAAAATAATCACAATAACAGCAATCTAACTAAATGTATCTGTTTAGATACAAGAAATCAGCAGACTGGATTAAAAAAATTCATCTATATGTTGTTTGTTAGAAAGATACCTAAAATATAACTCAACTAATCCAGTCTTTTAATATAGTGAGCGGCACCAAAAATTCCTGACATTGTGAAACTTGTATTACAGGGGGAGAGATGGTGGCAGTGGCAAGAACAAGGCTCTAGAGGAGGGTCAGGCAGATCTGGCCTCACTGCTTTGTGAAGAACTCTGTACTGGTATACAGCCATATTAATTTGCTTTCTTAGGCTATTTTTGTTATGGTATCAGAACTAAATACTTAAGGATGCTGAGTACTTGGGGGACCCTTCACAGCAAAATTCAAAATAAATGAACTAAAGTAAAAGAATTACCTTGCATTAGGCACCAGTCTAAAAGACCCAAACTAAGTGCAGTCAACTGTCGGAGACATTGAAGACAGGTGCACTGAAGGCAACAAAACAAAAACCAAACCCAGTGCTGCTTCTAATTAAACCAACTCAACTTCCAATTAATGAATTAATGACTTGACAGAGAGAGAGGTATTCTGGGTGTAAATCCAATTTATCTCAGTATCTTTTGTGTTTGCACTTTTGCTCTTTTTTTTTTTTTGCACACAATATTTAGCACACATTACAAAATATGAAACACCTACAAAATCAAGACAAAAAATCCAAGCCATCATCATCAAGAGATAAATCAATAGAACCCTTTCCAAGATGACCCAGATGTTGAAGTTACCAGACAAGAAATTTAAAACTGTGATCAACATGTTGAAGACTAGTTAGAAAGGTGGACAACATGGAGGAACTTGGTGGATAATTTGAGGAGACAAATTCTAAACAAGTAAAATGCTAGAATTCTAAACAAGTAAAATGCTAGAAACATGGCATCAGAGATAAAGTAGTGAGACAATAAACAAAGCACAGATCCAAGAGATCTTTAAGCAATATCAAATCTCCTATACACATCATTGTCAAGCTGCTGAAATCTAAAGATACAGAGAAAAACTTGAAGGGAGCTACAGAAATTTCAACACTGATAGAGCAGGCAAATACAAAACTGATAAAAAACCTATGTAGCAAAATTCATCTCAGGAAAAAAAACTATGAAATAGAATTTCTTTACCAAATGATAAATATAAGAGAAATGCTAGTATACAACTCTCAAATTATAAAGACTATTAGTAATATCCAATATGGTAATTCTTAATGTTCCTATGAAAATAAAGAAGTAAACCAGAGTTGAGAGCCTCAGAGTAGGACGTATTAGTAGGTAACCTTTAACAACAAGTAAAAATCTGATTTGAAAAGGGTTAGGAGAAATGAGAAATCACAGATACTGAACATATTGATATGGGGATGTTTTTGAAGTTTAAGAAAAATACTGTGACTCCACTGTCTTAGAATCGAAGAGACATTTCTTTCCAGTGAAAATAAAATCTAAGAGCAATTATGACTATATTTCTTAGAAATGATAAACCTGGTTTGTAGACTAATAGGCTCTCTTGCCTAAAAAAATGCTCTGAAATGTAGTAGGAAAGAGACCTGATCTTTATTTCTTAGAAGTTTTTTCTTCTTTTTGCCTGGACTTTTAATTCTAGTTCATTTTTCATTTGTGGCTTAACATTTTTTGGTTGGGAATCTGAGAAAGATAAATTACAAAGAAAATGGGATTGTCAAACTGAATTTCTAAAAATTATAAAAATTCAACTGAATTCTTTGCTAGTTGTGGTTTTTGCCTGCACTTAACCTTCACTGTGCAAAACAATTACACAAAACATATCCATTAAGAAATGTTATTAGACTCATAAGGACAGATGCTTTTCTATAAATACAATTTTGCTTGAATCAGCCTCCACTAAGGAAAAAAAAAAAAAAAAAAGAGTTGGCTGTTGACTACAGAAAACAAACATGACAATCATACTTCCAGGTTATAAAATGAGGTTTGTAGCTGTATGGGAAGCTAGAAAATGTCATCTCGGCTATGGGAAATTTAACAGAGGGGAAATCCCTCATACTATTTTTTTTTTTATGTTCTGTTTTAGTATGTGAAAAAACTGTTAAAAAAGAATCATACCAACCACATATACAGAATTAGGCTCATGCACAATATAGTCACAGGTATTATACAGGGGGAGGGATGACTTGTTACATAGATTTCAGTGGGTAAATTGAAGGGGGAAAATTTCCTTCATTCTTTTTATTTATTTACATAATAAGAACTTACAAAACAAACCCAGAGAGAACCAATTTAAAAATGGCTTATTAAGCATTGTATTTAGATTGTTTCCTGAAACCCCATGAAAATGACAAACAACTGTATAGTCTATAAACAATAAATAGGAAGAAGGCACATAGTGGACAAGAGATTTTTAACATGTTTCTGAAGACTGACATCTGATGAAATGGCAAAGAAGGGTGAAGAAAATTAGTCTCATAGACCAGGAGGGCACTGCAGACAAGGAGGCAGGCAGCAGCTGATTTGCCCTCCAGAAACTAAAAAGGCTCCAGACTTTGGAGAATGCAGGTATAATAAGAGGCAGAAGCCAGGAACAGGCCAGAAAGCAGGGGACTAACTGGATGTCTATTTATGAAACGTTAACTTCTGTCATTGACAGGGGCAGGTGTTTATTTGTTCTTAAGGTCTCTCTAAATACATGTTTTCAAGCTGGTTCCCAATAACAAAGAATGCCAGATGGTGAAGGTGCTGTGTTGTAGTCACTGGCTCTTTACTTATTAGTTTGCAGTGACAAGTGTCACTCTTTTATACATCATTTTCAGTAAGCCTTCATAGTCCTACATTCTAATATAGGAACTAAAAGGTAAGGATTACCAAACATTCCAGGAACATTTGGCATGAGAAAAGCAAACAGATTTAGATAATCAAAGAGAAAGATTAAACCTAGGTTCCTTGGAGAAAATTCAAGAGAGATGAGATTTAAGTTCCAATTGATAGCATTAAGAAATTTGAGACCAACAATGCACTCAAAACAATCTGTTATAAAAAAAGAATCAAGGAGATATTCTTAAAAATTAAAACCATCACTGCTGAAATGAGAATTTCATACATGGGTTGGAATAAAAACTAAGGAACTCTCTTATACTGAGGAATATAAAGACAAAGAGGTGGACTATAACAATGATATGATGAGAAACAAAAGGTTGGTTCACGATCAGTAGCTGAGTAAGTTTCTAAGTAAAAAAATACCAAAACAGAACACTCAAGGAGACTTTAAAAGAAACCTCAAATTTTTGTTTTATCAGTATTTCATCTGATAAAAGGAGATAATAGGGAAATTGGACATAGATGGGGATTTCCCACTGATGGGAGAAAATGAAGGAACCCACTTAATGTAAAACCAGTATGGGGAAAAAAACCCCATATTGGACACATCATCATGACTATATATGAAAGTAATATATGTAGTACACACATTAAACATATATATATAAGTATGTATACTTTGATAACATTAAAATATTTCCAATCATATATGTAAATAACTCATAATATGACATGGGTAAAGACTGCTGCAGTGTTAAATATTTGTATTGAAATGTTATTTTAGTTATTAAACCAAAAGCATATTAATTAAAATTCTACTACTGGACTCTAAGATAATTGAAAAAGCAATGGAACTTTGTTTTATGTATTCCTCTTGTTCAAAGGGTATTAAAAAATTAATATTATGAGTGAAGTTTGAAGGAAAGGAATAAAGTTAAGGGGGCTTACATATTATACAAAAGGTTACATACACCAAGAGCTTCTATGTAGTTAACTTTGTATTTACACATCATTATTATATTAAAGGGAATCTTTTTGCTGTATCACAGATGGAAAAATTCAGCCTTTAAAAATTTTTCCATTATCCAGTACATCTCTCAACTAAACCTCAAGCTTCCTGAGGGTCAAAACTGAATCTAAGTTTGTACTGCCTGGTAACTAGTATTGAATCTTGAAAACTTTTAGCCTTTTGATATATGTAAAATGCAACAGTGCCTAAAAATGAGTAATAGCGTAAAATACTAATTTTAAGTTCAAGACAGAAATACTGATAAAGTCTCTTTGAATGTTTAGTTTTACATGTTTTCACTTTGAACTATTGCAGGACTTTTAGGTTGCTGACACTGCAGATAGGTGAATTTATAATGTTAGTGCTACAGAGCAAAGCAGCAAAGCATTTAACATCTCAAACATATACTGACTTTCTAAACGTACCTATTGGTAGAGAAAATAATATTCAGTAACCTAAAGTTCTGTTTCAGTTAAAATTAAAATTTAATGGTAAAGGCAATGCAAGCATAAAACTCCCCCTTGTGGTTACTGAAATAACTATTAGTGAATTTAAATTCTGGGGCTTTTAAAACCACACTTGGGACTCTAGATATTTTATACAGTATTTCTTGAAACTTAGTTTTTAATTCAATCTTTGCCAGCTTCCAAAAAGGTGACAATTTCTTACTTTACTTTTTTTTTGTAATAGAAAAATACACTTGAATTTCCAGATGGTGTTAGTTATACTAACTCTGGGTGTACTACAGTATAATTATATTAAACAAAATCTTTGCTATTGAAAAATGTACACGGTAGTTAAGGTTGCAAAGAGCTTAGTCTTTAAAAAAAAAGAGAAATTTGGCCCTGGGAAATAGAACATAGGTACTTATTTCTAGTATCTTTTAAATTTTTATCTACCATGTGACCATTTTATATTTCTAAGTACATGCCTAAGAAAGTACACTGTCAGCTTCTAAAACAAATCAAGATTTTTCTAGATTGTTTAATTACTACTAAAAGGCAGTGATATGTTTTAACACCCTGCAAAATAACAGTCACATATTTGGTGAACAAATCACAAGGGAATCTGACAGCATTTACTGCAATAAAGCTATTTTGCAATTTGAAGGACAGTTTGAAATCAGATCCTGCAACAAACCTAAGCACTAAAGCTATAAAATAGAAGAAAACATGGGGGTAAAGCCTCATGACCTTAGATTTGGCAACCAATAAATAGATATGACACCAAAGAAATAAAAGTAAGGGAAAAAAGCAACAAGAGGAAAATAGACCTCAGGAATATTAAAAACTTTTGAATTTCAAAGGACAGTATCAAAATTTAACTCACAGACAAGGAGAGAAAAACTGCCAAGACATTTAAATCTAGGTTTATAAATAATTCATATAACTCAAATATAAAAAGACAACAGCTCAGTTTAAAAAAACAAAAAAAGGCAAGATTACAAAGGCATTTTTTCCAAAGAAAATACAACTGTTCAGTAATCAAATGAAATGATCCTTAATATCATTAACCATCAGAGAAATGATGCAGTTAAAACCATGACACCACTTCACAATGCAGTAGAATAGCAAGAATCAAATCCGGTAATAGTAAGAACACAAAGATATCAAAACCCTCATAAACTGCTAGTGGAAATGCAAAACGGTATAACCACGCAAAAATCTGCCAGCGCCTCAATGATTAAACATAGAATTATCATTCTTCTCCCAGTTACAGTTAAGTAAAATAAAAACAAAGGTCCAAAAAATGTAAATGAATGTGTATAGCAGCTTATTCAGAGCAGCAAAAGGTAGATACAACCTGAATATTCATCAACTGAGTAACAAAATGTGTATTATATATACAATACATTATACATATTATATGTGTACTAATATATATATTATATAATGTACATATAATATAAAAAGGAATGTAGCAATACATGCTACAACAAAGATGAGTTTTTAAAATATTTGTTAAGTGAAAAGAGCCAATCACAAAATCCAAAATTTTACTATATACAACTCCATTTATATGAAGTATTCAAAATATGTAAATCTACATAGACAGAAAATGGATAGGGAGATGATACCTAAAGGCTTCTTTTTAAGGTAATGAAATATTCTGATACTGGTTGGGGTGATGGCTGCACATGTGACTGTGCTAACAATCATTGACTTGTATACACTGCAAACGCTGCATGGGATGTTAACTATATCTCAACATAGCTGTTAAAATGACTAAACTTTTTTAAAAGAATGAAATAGATCTACCCATGCTGAAAGTGATTTTAAAATAAAGCAAAAAATGAATATACAAATTGCCAGTGTTTGCTATAGTGTAGATAATGTACATATTCTATAACCCCACATTTTAATATGTACCAATATATGTAATGTGCATGAAAAAAGTACATGTGAATGTGATTATAAAGAAGAGGATAAAGACTGCTAATGGAGGCATCACACTCATCGTTAAATATGGGGAGGACTGGAGGGAAGAAACAGATCAGGGGTTTGAAAGGTTTTGTATTTTTACTGTATTTTTGGGTTAGCTTCTTTTATCATGTGTTTATGATATCTTCATAATACTTTCTAAAGAGACCAACTTAACACAGTCAATTACTTTCTAGTAGGCAGAATTCTTTAAAAAAAAAAAGTAATATTCTACCTCAGGAGATGACTTATCGCATATATTTAAGTACAGAACAGATTTATACTTTCAAAGATACTGCAGTACTAAGTGTTGGAGGGATAAACAGACTACATAAACTCTAGGGATAACATCTGGGTGGTCTTTAAAGTCCTTCAGTCATGAGATTCACTGCAAATTAAAAAGCTAGTTAGTCTTAATAATAATGAGGAGAACCTAAGGGAAGTGAGTTGATTTGAAATAAAAAAATTGTTTAAATGGTTTGGTGTTAATTAATCTAATTACTTAATGTGATTTTTCAATGCAACATACTGAGTCAATGTTCTAAAAAGGCATTTTCAATCAGCAGATGTACAAAACAAAGTCAAGGTGCAAATTGAAAAATTTGAACTAATTTACATTGTAATTAATCCCTTTTGAAATGAGTATCTATTCTAACCCATCAAATTTTGGTATTCAAAATCTTCTTAAATAGATAGGAAGCATTAGTGGAAAAGAATGACAAGGAATGAAAAAATACAAAGCTTAAGAAGCTAATTTTCATCTCATAATTTTTATAAAATTTTATTTTAGGTTTAAAGCCAAGGCTACTGCTTAAAATATGATAATACCATAAAAATAACTGGGGGAGGGGGGGAGTGGAAGGGGGAAGAATTAGAGTATTACTAAAAATATTTTTTATTTTACATATATAGTAATATTTTTTTAAAATTGCGTTTACCAGGCACATCAATTAATTACAGATGGGTCTCTGTAGACATAATGAAGAATGAGAACTTTTAGAGGCAATATTAATTTGCTAAGTGCCTGCAGCCATTAACAAACAACAGAAAGCAGTTTTCTTTTCCTATGATGAAAACTGGTTTGAAAGAGTGAAGTAGTTTGTTTTAAAAGTCGCTAGAGTCACAAAACAGTATACTTCTATGAATGGATGTGAACACGGGAAGTCTTGAAGTATTGGATAAAGTATTTCCATGACTTTTTGGAAGGTAGATAGTCAAGGGGTATGACTCAAGGGAGGAAAATGTTATCTGGTCAGTAATTTTACTCTTGGGGTAAGCAATTTTCACTTCTGTATTTGCTTTTCTTAGCAGGTAAGATTAAGTCTTTTTTCATATCTAATATACTTTAAAATGAAATTTCTCTCTAGTATGACTTAATTTTTTCTATTTGGTACTCATTTTTGTTTCTGATTCCTGTACTACTTTGAGGACTCAGTTTCATTTATTTCCTTTAGGTATAGTGGTGGTAGGTTTGGTATTGTGATGAGCAGAGTCCTGGCATAAGTTTCATTAATGTGCCTCTTTTTTTTTCTGATCCTTCTACAGCAGAAGGCTATATAAACAAATTCTTATTTTTGAAAATTTTTATTGTATTGTTAAATATTATATGTCACATAAAGTATAAACAAAAACCACAGTTTGGTCACCAAATTTATTTATGAATATTCCTTCTTCAATTTGAGAAAAAAATTTTCTTGTGATTTTAGTACCTGTGTCAATTTATTCTCTTACTCTGAAACTGTATGTTCAGGAGCTGTAGAAAAATCAATTTCATTGTAGGAGACAATGACTTCTCTTTCATAGTCACACTATACAAATAGGGTTCAGAAAGCTCCTTGACTAAAATTCAGTATTATTTGGGTCACCTCAGTTAGTACCGCACCAAGCGTGGTGTGTAAAGCATCACACACAAATCAAAATCATAAAAGATACATTTTCCAGAAAAGAACAGTTTTTTTAATTTGACTAAAACAAATCAAAGAAGCACTAAATCAAGATTTCTGTGATAGGATGATACTTCAATTTGAGTCACCAACGTGATTATTGACACCAACCCCCATAATTGTCACCAACGTGACAATAAACAGAAAGAAATGAGATGAAAGGTGGTAGTGCTCAGGTGAATACATTATGCAGACACAGTAAAGATAAACAAGGGTACATTACCTTATGAAATCCCATATGTATGTACAAGTTTAAAGAAAGTAATCACGATGGTTACTATCACCTGAAAGTTTTTAGAAAAGTAATCTTGTGGCAAGTTCTGGGGAATTCTGCTTTCCTAGTAGGCTTTAGAGAGCTCTCAAGCCAGAGTCCTTCAATTTTTTTAACCCTCAAGTGCCTTTCGAAGATGCTCCCTATTACCTAATTCAGGCTATTACTTTATTGTTTCAAGTTATTTGGAGGACCACAAAGAGGCCAGGGTGAAAGAAGGCAGGCTACTGATAAAACCCTTACATGATGGCTCAGACCAGAATGATGATAAAAGGTGGGTGGTAAGAAGAGAGACAGAATACTTGATATAAAGTTAAAAAGTTCAAGATGACAAAATTTATTGTCAAATCAGATGTGAAATGTCAAAGGAAGAAGAAGCTGAAGTTGAAAGGTTAGAGATGAGGGAGAACTAGCAAAGAAGAAAAAAAATGGCAGCAGCTTTCACTATCCAGAGGTTCTAACAGATTTAGTATACATGAGTTCTGGACACTTATATTTTTTGAAAGCTCCACTGGACGATTATTGAATCTGAAGGCTCAGCATGGGTTGAGCACTATCAGCCAAAACTACCAGGTTTCTACAAAAAACTTTAAAATCAATATATTTTGAAAAATTTTAAAGGACAGGTGGTAGTAAGGTAGTGGTAAGATCGACTATTTTCCAATCTATAATACTCGAACAATTCATTGGGGATAAAAAGATGACTAAGATTTGCCCTTATTCTAAAGGACTCACAGTTAATTTACAAACTTAAGTCAATAATCTAGAGTGCAAACACTTCTCCTTATGTCCTATTTGAAAGATTTAACAGTTTTTTAACTGAATACTTACTTAAGGGATTGGATAAAATATGTAAAAGGGATTGGATAAAATATGTAACAAACTGTCTCCACTTGAATTAACAAATGTAACAGTATTATGCCAATCAACTAGTCTATTTCTGGGAAGTATAATCAAGTGAGTTCAATAAAAAACTAACATTCTTATTCACTATTCCAAATAAGAAAATAGACAAATATCAGAAAAAGGATACAAATTTCCAAGTTAAATTATTCTAGGGCTCAGAATTTAGACTTTGATATAAGATTAACAATGCATTATAAAAATTAAGAGAATGCTCTATTTTTCAAGTAGAGAATAATTCTGGTCAAGGAAAGAAGGCTTACTCTATTAGTCAAAAAATTTCTTATTAAACTGTGTTAATGAATTTTTGTGCAGAAAATTTAAAGGAAAGGCCAACAATATTACAGAAAAGAAAGAGTTAAAATATTAAGAAAACCAATCAGTCAACCAACCAACCAGAGTTGATTATTCTGGATAGCTAATAACTCTGTCACTCAAATTTTAAGTTATCTGACTGCAGATATGAGGCTACCACAAATGAGAGTGATGGGCTGAGAGCAAAGGAGGAAGGGGGCTCAAAGTGAAGAAACACTGGTGCTTCGCTGGTGAGCATATGTAGTAACATACAGTTGCAGAGGTATAAACCTATAAACCAAAGAACTGTTGTAAAATCAACATTACTTCAATAAACACAATTAAAAGAAATCTTCAAATTAGATGAATATAAAATTAAAACTGAATTTGTATGAAGACTCTCAGAGGTTAAGATAGCACTATTTGCGGGTAACAATTCAAAGTTGAAATAATAATGCTGATATCATTTCTCCAGTGAAATTAAATGGACATCAAAAGCCCAGCATGGAAAATGACCCCACCTTCATTACCTTGTGTATATGCAGCATCATCAGATCCAATACTCAACTTCCGTGCTTCACTTATTCTATCCACGTGTGCTAAAGTGGGGTCCGTGACGTGCTGAATAGTCTCTGTTTCTACATAATGATCAGGATGGGTTAGAAGATTTGTAAGTTCAAAGGTAGGGGACACCACTCCTGGTGAAACTGCAGGGGGTTTATTGGGAGAAACTGTTATTTTGAAAGTATATTTTGTATTGGGTTGTGTAACCACCACTCGAGGAGAAGTTGCAGAGTTATTGCCTATAGCTCGACTTTTGGGAGGGTGGTGATGAATAAAGGCGGGACCCATGCTTACTTGCCCAGACATATTCCTGGAGGCAGCAGATGCTCCAGAGTTTGTGGAAATGAAGAGGGTAGGCTGATTCCGCAAGACTTGCTCATCTGTGGAGGCGTTAGCTGAAATATAGACCTTAGGTTGACTGCGGGATATCACCTCATCAGTATTTGGGGGACTGGCAGCTATGTAAACAGTGGGCTGATTTCTATTTAAGGTCTGGCTGTTGACCGAAGAGGAACTGCTGGAGGTTCGCGGTCCAGAAGAACGCAATTTTGTAGAACTATTTCTTTGTGGGGGTTCAAGTTTGATTTCAATCTGGTTTTTTCGAGGTCCTGTTGAAATATTCTGAATGTTATATTGGCTATGGGCAGAAGACTGTGAGCTACCAGATGAATGAATTGTTGGTGGTTGTGGAGTAGTAGGTGAACTGATGGGCATGTAGACATGAGAGGTCTGATGGCCTTGCTGATTGGGCTGCTGGGCTGAGGTATGTGATAGAGGATTAGATGCAGGATAAGTAGTCCAGGGACCAGGCTGTGAAGGTTGATAGACTTGCTGAGGGTTCATGGGGTTAAACTGAGATACCCAGCCAGAATGTTGCTGTGTCTGTCGACTTGTACCACTAGGAGTTGTAATATAAGGCCGAATATAGATAGAATTTCCCTGTGGACTGTTAAGTACAGGTGGAGGTACACCATGTATGTGCAAAGATGTAGGAGTACTGCGACCAGTCTGGATATTTGGGGCTAACGTTACCATAATGGGATTAAACCTGGGAGTTTGAGAAAGGTTAGATGTTCCTTTGTTGCCTAGGTGAAATCCAAGGTGTGGTGTTGAATTTGAAGCACCAGATGTACTCGAAATTCCAAAAACATTAAAGCCTTGAGGAACTTGAACTGGTGCTGTCTGTGGCTCCTGCTGAAACAGTTCATTACTAGACTGACCACCTTGAAGTTGTCCATCACTAATGCTGTGCGTCAGAGTCCTACTTCCATTCATTCTATTTCCTTCTCTTCCATGGTGGTAAACATTCTGTGACTGCAAGTCCAAGTTGAGAGAAGTCATGTGATTGCGTAGACCAGAAATTCCAGAATCATCCGAAAAATTCAAGTCTCCTTCACCATAGAGATACCTTGTACTCTCTTGAGAGAGAACTGCACAGCAGGCATCCAGGTTATTATTATTCTATAAAACAAGATAACAACGGGTTGATGTTAACAGCTAAAAGCTAATGTTTATATTCATCATTACTAAAATATTAAGCAATGTCTTATAATCAGGGAAGTGCAAATGAAAACCATGAGATACCACCGCACACCAGTGAGAATGGTCCATAATAAAACACACACACACACAAACCAAACAAACTGGCATCAACAAATACTGGCAAGAATGTGGAGAAAAATATATAAATTGGTTCAGCTATGGAACTATGGAAAGCTGTGTGGAGAACCCTCAAAATGACTCAGCAATTCCACTCCTAGGAATCTATACAAAGGACAAAAAAATTTGAATTTGAAAGGAAACCTATACTCCTATGTATACTGTAGCACTATTTACATAAGCTAAGATGTGGAAACAATCTAAATATCCCCAAACAGATGAATGGATTAAGATGATGAGGTATACATACACAATGGAATACTACTCAGCAATCAAAGAAGAGAAGCTCATGCCATTTGCAGCAACATGGATGGAGCTGGGGTTATACTATGCAAAATAAGTCAGAAGGAAAAAGAAAAGTATCAGATGGTTTTACTAATAGGTGGAAAATAGGCAAACCAAAGGGTCAGAAAAAAGACAAAATTTGCAGGCAAACCATAGATCTGAGGCATCTAGCAGGGGAGGGGAGGAGGAAAGAATCAACAAAGGGGAGGGAAGAAAGAGCACAAGGGACTGTGGTGACAGTTCACGGGTGCTGTGCTGGTGGGAGAGTTATGGGGGACTACACCTGAGGGGAGAAATCAAATAGTGTATGAAAATGAACAACAATGTAAGAAAAAAGATGTTCCATGGTGTGATTAATGTAATTTAAACAGCTAAAATGTATTTAAAGCCTTTCCTTTGAGAACTGTTTTATGTGAATAGTTGAATTAATAAGTCTTCAGTACTAAGGTCATAGAAAGTTCTCTAGCATTAGCTAAAAGTAAATCGAGTCACTGTTCTATTTAGAAGCTATTTTATAGCAATATGAATTCATGCAAATATAGTAAATTACAAACTAATTTAAAAGTTTCACAAATGTCCAGACACATACAAACCTTAAAAAGTGTCCACAGATCTGAGGCATCCAAAGGGGGGGGGAGGAAGAAAGAGAGCAGGAGGGGTGTAAATAGGTGGGGGGAAGGCAGGGACTACGGTAATGGACTATGGATGCTTTGGTGGTAGGAGAACCATATTATACTGTCACAAATGAACAAAGATACAAGAAAAAAGTATTTCATTAAGAAGTTAATTTAAAAACAAATTGACTCAAAGAAGTTTGAATAGTGGACAAAATATTGCTATTCATATTAAGCATATACAGCTATCTCCTGTTAACTATAAGGGATTGGTTCCAAAACATGGTGTCTGCCAGGATGGCAAGTTCCATAGATGCGCAGGCTCCTTTTATAATACAGTATTTACACATAGCTTATGTAATTCTCCTATATACTTTAATTATTTAAATTAGGTTATTCATGTTACACATAGAATCTAATACAATGTAAATGCCATATAAATAGTTGTTACACTGAACTGTTTAGGGCATAATGGCAATCTTTACATGTTCTGTATAGATTCAAACATTGAAGCTTAGCTACATAGTACATATTCAGATCCATAGATGCATCTGTTGCAAATTCTTTTCAACTAGTAACCTTTAAAAAGTTATAGGTGAACATTTAATTTAAATTAAAAAAGTTCTAAAATTCTAAAATTCACAATCATGCCATCTCAATGCCTTATATACTTCACAGTAACTTGTGTTAAAGAGACACATGTACAATGAAATAAAAGTTCAAGGTAATCTCCAGACTGCATTCATATTTCTGCCTTTACATATGATAGCACCATATAACTCTACTGAAAAAATTTAAAAACCAAAACCAAAAAACCAGAGTGTTTCTAAAGATTCCTTAAAAAAAACTAGCCACCACTCATAAATCATCAATAAAAATATTCCCTGAACACTGACAATATACATAGCATTCTGCAACTGTTTGTTGTGGAGGGAGATAGTGACACATGGAGCTACACCTTTACTGTGGAGTTAGAGCAATTCAATTAGGATTTTTAGAACAGTAACTTTACTAAAACAAGAGTATGTGTCTAGTATTTAGTATATGCCAAATAATAAATGATATTAAAAGTTCAACAGAGACTATATTAAAGTTATTAAATGATATTAAGGTTCAACAGTTGTAGACAACTGTAGAAAGGACTGTGTTAATGAGAGAGGTTTGCTATGACCTGATGGATTTCATAGAACATATGCAACTGGGCAGGAAAAAATTCTTGGTGAAAAGACAAATATAAATGTTACAATACATAAAAACATTTTCTAAATTAAAGTGACTGGTACAAATCTGGCTGTGCTTAAAATTTTATGGAACAATTGTTAGTTGGGATTAAGTATTTACAATTGTAAACAATAAGGTTACATTACACTAGGGCTTGGATTTTCTTATAAACAGTGATGAGACTCACTGCATGTAAATGAACAGAGAAATGAAGACACAAAGGATAATTTTGGAAGATTAATCAAGAAGACCATTTAAAAGATGAGCAATAATGATACTAGGATAGTGGAAACAAATCATGAAAGCCTAGAAAGAAATCATTAGTCAACACAATCTGGCTATGCAAGAGAACAAGAATTCAAAGAGGACTGGAAGATTAGGAGCCTGACAGAAAGGATAGTTTTAGACAGAGAAAAGATGAGTAAGTTACAATGTCAACTTATCGGAGAAAACTGAACTGAAAAGGCAACCTGAAGTCTTGGTATGATGACAGCCATTTGTGACACCATGCATGGAAACGATGGGGATTATGCTAAGAGAAGACAGGAGAAAGACAAATACTGATGACTGCACTTGTATGTGGACTATAATGAAACAAAATAAAGGAAGAGACAGAAGTAAATCAAATCAAACCCTAGAAGTCTGATGCTACTTGAGGGAGGTGGTCGGAGGAGGGCTAATGGGCTCTATGGGAGACGATTATTGGGGCTTTGGTGGCAGGCCTAACGTGGTAATATACATTTGAAGAGGTAAACCCCTAAATCAGTGTTGTATACCAAAGCTACGTCAATAAGTGATTAAAAAAAAAGGAAACGACAGTCCACATTCTTTGAAAAGAAATACAAAAGAAAAGGTTGACATATAAGGGATAACATTCTTTCTCCCCAAGTCAAGAATTCAAATCTTTCAGGCTGTAGAAATTCTTTAATCCTACTCATATACCTGAATATACTGATTTTCCAATTAAAATTTTAGAATTCACCATAATCTTTATCAACTGATTTTTCTAACTGATAAAAAGATATTCTATCTTTTGTCAAATGTAGTTGATATTCTTTGCTTCAAGCTAATTTTATTGCTATTTCTACTGAATTCTTCTCCCTTAATGAGTCAAAGCTCACAAAGGCCCCATCTTCTCTGTCAACATTGCTATATTAAATGTTCCCTACCATATCCAAACACATATCTTCCTTCTTAAAATGTAACAGTCATATTTACAAATTTTCCTCCCTAATTCTCCTGAGTTTTCAAAAGCCTCTTCAGTTCTTCATAATATCTGATTTAATGTTCTAGTCTCACCTGTGCCTTAATCAACATCCTTAGGTTATATAATCTCTGCAGACATCACTTTTTACTAGTTAAAAATGAAAGAACTTATGTTCTGTAAGGCTACAATAGGATAAAAGGAAATTAATTTTTAGTAAACTTTTAGAAAAATTTTCCATACAAAAATAGAGTAAATATGACAAACTCCCCTATATTCATTACCCATCTGTAACAATAATATGGCAAATCATTTCTTACCCAAAGTATGCCCTGGCTATATTTCAGCCAAACTAGGTCGTGTCTCAGACATATTTTTTGTTTGTAAATACTTTAGTATGTAACTTTTTTAAAAAAGGGACATACACACCATTATCATGCTTTAAAATAATCAGCTTAGTATCACCTGATATGCAAACAGTGTTAAAGTCTCTTGATTATACCATAGGTACGTTTTTAGTTAATCTAAACCAGGATCTAAACAAAGTTCACATTTCATTTGGTGGGTTTAACTCCAAGGTTTCTTAAAATAATCAACCTTACCTTCTTCATTTGGTGGGTTTTTAACTCCAAGGTTTCTTAAAATAATCAACCTTACCCTCTTTTTAAATTTTTCTAGTTGTCTGTTTAAAAATTTGATCATTTTCCAGTAGAATTTCCCATTTGGGTTGGCTGAATACACCTAGTGGTGTTATTATCCTTTGTACTAGTGCCCTGTAAGCCAGTGCGTTATATTTATAATATGTACGGGCAGTTTCTTGCATGAATTCTTGGTAAGACCCCTTAGAGGGTCTATTTCTAACTGCATTCCATAAGGAGGACAAACTGTTTTTCTGTGATCTTAAAACTAATTAGTGAATTCTGATGTTGTCAACTTGATGTAGCTACTGATTTTTAATAGCTACTGATGATTACTGTTTGAATCTTTTGCATTAGGTACAGCAAAATGGCGATATCCCAATAATAAGATTACTTCTTTATGTATTAGGTGTAGTTCTTCCTCAAAAAACTTGCTCTTTTCAACTATTTGGCTATTCTCTGCAGAAAAGAATCAGGGTAAAATTCCCTCTTTATTGGTTTTTGGAATAATGAATTGTTACCCTGGCAACCTCCAAAGGTGACTAGGATTCATTTTTAGTATGATTAGGAACTAATATAACAGATTAATGTATCAATTGAATGTGATCATTATATCTAATCTTTAGGCTAATGGGAACAGCTTCAAGTTGGTTCCTGTGTACATATGACATGAATTCTGGTAGACTTTCATAATTTACTTCCTTGTTTTCTGATATGATAAGATGTCTAAAATCATCTTGTACATTTCCTGTCCCAGATTTGGAAATAGTTATTTCTTAAAGAAACTCTTTACTTTTAGTGGGGAACTGTAGAGATTTCCCTTTAAGTGGAGCAAGAAGTGTAGGCTGAGTTCTCAAAGGATTGAAAATCACTGCTTTTTTGGTATATATTCAAATATACATTCTTTAAAGCTACAAAAGAACCTGAATCATTACTTTCAGTTCCCTATTTATATTTCTTGCATAAACAGCATCAAACTGACTCATTCTTTCAGCAGATATCTAATGAACATCAAATAGACAAAGAGAAGGAAATACAAATGCTGGATCTAATAGACAAGTTAATGTGTACACAAATAAATCTAAGGCAGAATGCTAGATGTTTAGATGTTTTAGTAGAAACATGGATAAAGAGTATGGGTGAAGATCATATGAGAAGTCTTCATTCAACTGAGGGGATGGTATTAAATACTAAATCTTACGAAGACTGAATGAACAGTAGCTAAGAGAACTAAAAAACAGTGAAAATTCAGTTAGGAAAAGTGATAACTATGTAATTATTTTCATACTATTCTAAATTTAGACCTATTCCCCAAATAGAGTTAAATGCTAAAGATGTGAAATATACCTGCTGATAATATAGCTAACTTAGAGAATCCATAGCACAAGGAAATGATGTGAGTAGTTCCAAAAAAGGGGATCTGAACAGTAAATAAAGCCGAGACTAGAGAATAAACACTTGTGTTCTCCTAAGAAGCAAAATGTTCAAGGAGGACATATATACAAAGAAGTAGCATGGCATGACCCTTTCACTGTTAATTTCTCTAATTTTGTAAACTACTGGCTTTTCATTTAGAGAAGCTATGAACCAGTGTTATTATAAGGAGAGACTCTCTGGAGAAAAGAGAGTTTCTAGCCAACTGAGAAAAAAGAACAGCACCCAAAAAAGAGGCTATCACCAACTAAGATGTTTATATTACATTCAGAGGTAGCTTACTACACCATTACAGCTTAAAAATTATTTCTCGAAGTTTGGAAAGACACACCCCAGTTATATCCTCAAAGGTATTTCCTTCCCTATTACTAATTTGTGTTTTTTTTAGACCAGGTCTTGCAATTTTTGCCTGTGAAACTGCAGGCTCTCGTTGCTCAGGGTACCACAAGACTCAAGCCATTCCCAGCCTCAGCCTCCCAGGTAGCTGGGATTACAGGCATGCACCACCATGCCCAGCTATTTTTTTTTGGAACTAGGTCTCGCTATGGGCCCCAGGTGGGACTCGAACCGTGATCCCTAGCCCCGGCTGCTTCATAGGCTGAAGCTTACAACCACGAGCCACCGTGCCTGGCCTTCTAATTTGTGTTTTATAATGATTTTTAAAATTAGACATGAATGACATGAAACACTAGTTTCAGGTTACAAATGGAAGTAATCACATAAGGCCTAGTTAATGTCCATCACCATTTATAGTTAGAAAATTCTTTTCCTCTGGTAAATTTTTAAGCGCTAATCCCTTAGCAGATTACAGATACACAGTACAGTAATATTAACTCTAGCCACATTGCTGCACATTACATCCCATGATTTACACATTTTAAAGTCAGAGGTTTGTACCCTTTAACTGTTTTCTCTTGTTTACCCTTCCTCCCCTGGACACTCCATGCCTTGCTGTTCCATTCCTTTCTTGCCACTTTTCTTATTATATCAGCTAAGAAGCATATTATTTGGATGCCTAGATTTACTATTTAGCTCAGTTTAAAAGAGTGTGGTCTGTCTAAAAGGCAATTTGTAGCAACACAGATTTTATTTTAGCTATTACTAGGTATTGTGAAGCATGCAGGGATTTGGTTTTGTAAAACCAGAATAACACTGGGAGGGTGCTATTACTGAATGCCTAAAGAAAATTAAAAATAATGTATTTTCTATTTTTTGATAATATTAAAAACCATGTTTAATTTTTTAACTTTTTGAAAAATTAGGAATTTATTTACACAGATCAAAACAAAATAAAAGGGAAGGGGCTGAGAAATTTTACTTATTTTTGTCCCACCTGACTTATTTTCTCTCGTTCACTGTGGGTGTAAGTGTGCACTTTAATATATTTTGTTTTCAATGATTTCTTTATGCAGACAAGGCTAAATGTACCTATGTGGGCATACCTACACCTTACCCTCATCTGTGTACACTGCTCTGCATTTTGTTCTGTTTCCTTAACTTAATACATACCATAAGAATATGCAGAGTTCGTAATATTTTGAAAATGTTCTGAATTAATTTTATGAAAGGTTCTGTTTTGTTCCCAGTTAAGCTTCTTCAAAACCGCTATCACAGTGCTATTAGTGGTATTAATATTCTGGTGAGCTTTTTTTTAACAACTGGCCCTCAAACATTTTACTAGAGAACTTGTAGTATTTTTCTATTTCTCAATGACTACCTGAACACTCCCAGCATAATCTTATTTTATCATAAAATCATTTGAAGTTAGGAAGAAGGACCTGGTTATAAGGAAGACACCTTCCCCCACAATCCTATCCTCTCTATTCATTCTTTACTCTCTATCTAACACTTCCTTCATCTTTTTTTCACATTCTGTAGTGGCAAATGAATATTACTGATTTATTTTTCAAATATTTATTACAGGTCTTCTACTATTATTACTGTTATTAGTATTGGTTACTAATAACATTATTGAGTCCTCACTATGAACCAGTTATTCCAGTAGTTGCTTTACTCCATTATCACATTCAATTTTCTGTGAATTTTTAATTCCTATTACTCAATACAATACTAAACAGTTGTGGAAAATGAAGATAAGAAATGAGGGTGAGAGAAATTTAATTAGGGCTAGTAGCTCTCAAAACTTAAACACGGTCTATTTATCAACTAAAATACATGCTATTTATTATTTTAAAATTTTATATTTATTTTCCCCATCTTTACTGAGGGATAACTGACAAATAAGACAAATTGTATATACATAGGGTGTACAATGTAATTATTTTAAAGTGAACAAGTTGGTGATTTAATACCGATTTAACACCGTGAAATGACCATTACAATCAAGTTAGTTAACACATCCACTACCTCACATTAGTTAACATTTTGGGGGAGAGGGGTGTCTATCTGAGAACACTTAAGATCCACTCTTTCAGCAAATTTCAGTATCTAATACAGAATTATTAACTCAAAACACATGCTCTTATACACTATACTATAGAAAGAGCCAAGCATGTACAGAGAATTACAACTGGTTGAGGATCACAATAGCTGCACAGGGTGTGAGGACGAAGGACTGGGCAAGAGGTCAGGCTGCAGAAGAATAAAGTTCAAAAATATAAAAATAAATTCATAATCACATATGAACTTTTTTCTGAAGGGCACAGGGAATAGTAATGAAGTTTTTAAGCAGATAAATATAATAAAATTTGTACTTAAGAAACTGGCACATTAGAGAGACTAAAACTGGTTTAGATTAAAGGTAGGCTGAACAAGATAAAATGTGATAAGGGTGTGAACAAAACATTCACTTGAGGTAAAATATAGATACTGAGCTTCTTAGAAATTCATACTTTAAAAATAATTTGTCAGGAAGAAACAGATTTTATTTTGAGCCCAAAATATCTGAAATATTTGATTTTCAGTTTATTTAAATGAGAAGGTACAACTACCAGTAAATTCAAAGAAGGCATTTAATGTGCTATCTAAGCTTGGGGTTCCCATTTAGGATAAGAAGCCAAGTTCCTGATTCATTATTGATGAAAGTCATCAGTAACTTTCTTACTTCATAAGAAGACCTATAATTTAAAAATGTACTCCTAACAAAGTAAGAGGTGGAAAAGTGAAGGACATTGTAGATATGGACAATGCTACATTTATATTGAGATCTCATTAATCCTTATATCTACTTTATAAAGTAGATATTAACCATATTACAGATGGAGCACAGAGAACCTAAATAATTTGTCAAAGACTACAATACTACCACACACCAAAGTTAATCGCTTTTCACACAGCACATCAGGAAGATAACTTGTTTTCTTCTAGTGTCTTAAAAACAAACAAACAAGGCTAGTATTAATAAATTCAGAAGTCATTGAACACTGACCTGTAACATGCACCTGGATACAACAACTTCAGGTACTTCAGGGAATTTTTGTCGCAGGTCATGTAAAACCTGAAAATCAATTTGGTGGCTTCCTTGGGCCATTCGTATACTGCCTGATCAGGACTATTTGCACAGTAGGCAATTCTAGGCCTTAGTGGAAACAGTACTCATCTCTTCTGTCCAAGCATTTTCTGTGAAAGAAAGAAAAAAAAAGAAAAAGAGACTTGATTATATAATCAATATTTTTGTATATTCAAAATGTCACAGAGTGTACATGAGCACCTAACATTTAAAATAAACTATTCATTACACTTATAATGCTTTCCATATAGTTATACTGTCTTTCAGTTTATAACTCCCAATAGTAAACTTTCATATTTGTTTAATTACCACGTTTGTATGCTCTAAAATGGCTACTTCAGAAGGCATTCAAGTAAGAAATTGTTAAGGTTGTCTTCCCTCATTTTTTTAAAAGGGAAAAATGAATAACATTACTTATTTTTCCTTTATTTTATTTTTTTTTGAGACTAGGTCTCGCTATTTTTGCATGTGGAACCGCGGGCTCTTGTTGCCTGGGGTACCACAGACTCAAGCAATCCCCAGCCTCAGCTTCCCAGGTAACTGGAATTACAGGTGCGCGTCACCACGCCCAGCTATTTTTTTTGGAACTAGGTTTCACTACGAGCCCAGGCGGGACTCGAACTGTGATCCCTAGTCCCAGCTGCTTCATAGACTGAAGCTTACAGGCACGAGCCACCGTGCCCGGCAGTCCTTTATTTTATTAAAGGACAATGTGAAGTGATTAGCCTTTCATATTCTACTTAAAATTCTTAAAAGTTTAGATCCTGAAAAGTTTAGCTTTACAAATGACATCACATGCTTTGCCAAAAAGTGATCTAGCAATATGAAATTTGTTATTTCACCTTTTCAGATACCTGCAATCATTAAATGAATAATGAATTCAATGTCAGGGGTATTTTATTCCCTCTATTCCTATTAAATTAGTATTTAAAAAATACTAATGCCTGGATCCCAGTCCTAGAAGTTCTGATTTAACTAGTGGGAAACAGTCTTGATTTTTAGAAGTACTCCAAATGATTCCAATGTGTGGCCAAATCTGAGAATACCTATACTTCATTTTTATTCCTAATATTTCTAGTTTAAATCATGTTTCATCTTGAAAGTCTGTGACATAAACAACATAACTATATTAAACCTAAATAACCTTAAAGTATCTAAAAATCTTCCATTTGCTTTATACTTAAAATACATTTTATTTATGATAAATTTAACAAGAATATTTTTTGAAACAAGTATCTGTACTATTTTTAATTTTTTTTATTGTGTACCCAGTATTTTGGAGGCAGTTTTCAATATAACAGTAGAAATGAAAATATTTTTGAGTAAATTTAGTTATGACAGAATGTGAGACAGCAATATAAGTGCTTTTCTATTATGTCTTCCAGCTTACTATCTTATTAAATTTTTACCTAGTTCTTTTGTCAATGTGACTTCAGCTTAGTTATATCTCATAGGTAAAAGTACTGCCAAACCAAGTTATTTGCCTATCTGGTAAGTTATTTGCATTATAAGTTTCCCAAATCTATTTCTATGTAAAACACACAAAATGTTGTGTGTTTTCTAACACTTCAAGTAGTCTTACTATAAATAGGTTTCAGATGGAAAATAATGAAAATTAGTAAATGCTATTTAAGGGATTAAAAAACGTGCTATAATACTGCACATTAAAAAAAAATCTCTCTTGACCTCATTCCAGTTATCATTTAGTTCTTTCCCCTTTCCCTCTTTTGGGTTAAAACTCCTGTAAAGGACTGTTCATACTTAACTGTCTTCATTTCTTATCTGTTCTAATTTCTTTCCTCCTAATCTTTTATTTTTTTTAATATTTTAAGAGACTAGGTCTCGCTATATTGTGCAGTTGTCTCAAACCCGTGGACTCAAGTGATCCCCAGCCTCAGCTTCCCAGGTAACTGGGATTACAGGCACACACCACCACGCCTGGCACCTCCTAATATCTTTTAAACTTACTCCAATCAGGCCTCATTATTTTTCCCCACTGACTATACTTATCAAAGCCTCAAAACTGTCATATACCTTCAACGTGTTAAACCTACAGCCAGTCCTCAGTCCTCATCTGAACAGATACCTCTGTGCTCTATGACAGTGAACCATTTTCTCATTCTTTAAACTATTTCTTCAATTGATGTCTCTTTTGGTTTTCCTCCTTTCCACTGGCACGCCTCAATTTTTCTTTGTAGTTTCCTTCCTTCCATGGACATATAAATTCTGGGTGGGCTATGGGGTTCAGTTCTAGGGTTTACAACTCTTCAAGGTAATCTCATCCAAAATACTTACTAAATAGACATTTTGTAAATTTATGTTTCAAATCCTGAGAGCGTGAGGGAGTTCTCTCCCTTGAATTCCAGTCTATTTGACATTATCCTTCTGGGTAGCTAAAATTCACCTCCATCCAATGGAGGTAATATGTGCATCTAAACAACTCCTTCCCAATCTTTCCATCTTACTGGTAACATTACTGAAACTTCTCTCACATCATTTATCTAATTCATTATCAAGTCTTATTGGCTGAATCTGCAAAAAAAAAAATTCTAAATTTAACTACTTTCTCCTGTTATCATTACTGCTATTATCCATGCCACCATCATAATGCATATACATTATTTATCAATACACCGATGTCTTCCAACTGCCTTCACCACTTGCTTCTCACCTTCCCTCCCACTCCAACAAGGAGAACCACCTTTGTGAAAAGCAAATCAGAGCAATTGTTCCCTGCTTAAAATTTTACAACACAAAGCCACTGGCTAACCATCAATCTTTAATTTCATCTCATACCAATCACCTGTTTCCTCAGTTCTCAAAGCAGCCAATCTCATTTCTCTCTTAGGGTTTTGAATTGGCTGTTCCTTATGCTGGAACACCTTCCTTTCAGATACTTGGGGCTCCTTCTCTTACTTTTTGTTATGATCTCTGGTAAAATGTCACTTCTTCAAAGAGCTGCCCTTGACCAATCTCTCTAGCTAAAATAATATTGCACATTTGTCTTCCCCCAACCCCAACACATTCTAATACTCTGCTTTTTCTCCACAGCATTGATTAACATCTGATATGTACTTAGGTTAGCCCCATAGGATCAAGGATTTTGAAGTTTACTGATGTATCCCCAAGATCTGGGTAAAAGACACAACATTTGTTGGATGAAATGAAGGCTTTATTGTATGGTTTCTTCAGATTATTTTGCTTCTAAACACATTTCAAATGATTGAGGTCAGCAAAAAAAACTAGTTTATATACAATTTGAGGGCAAGACAACCAGATTTTCAGTCTAATTCAGGGCCACCTTTATATTTAAAAGAGGATGACTTCTAAAAATAATCTTCAACTAATTGTATTATTAAAACATATACAGATTTGGAAATCTCTAGAGTTCTTTTAAAACTTCTTATCACAATAGCATGTTCTAGTAGATGTAGTGCTCTTCCATTTTGTGGTTATTACTACAGGATCAGTACCAAATGAAGTCACTTCTTTTTTGTGACCTTTGATTGAACAAGAACTATAAAGAGCAATTCTACAAACTTTTTCATCTTCACAGGAAGATTAGGTCTTCCTTTCTTTCCTAACAGATGAAATGATCACAATGGCCAGTCCAAGCCCATCTGAAAGAATGATGAAATTCAGGTTGTGAAGGACACTCAGCAGTTCAAGGCTCTCAGAAAGAAATATACCATCCACTGAGCAAAGGACACAGCTTTCCATGTGCTGGAAAGCAAGGTTGTTATACTAGGCTGAAACTGGACAGATATTGCAAAAATACCCATGAACCCAATGCCAGATATTACCAAATATTAGTAAAAGGGCAAATATAAAGATGATGCATGAATGAAATAATCTTATATACAACTTTCACTAAAAACTGTTAAAGTGAAAAAATAAGATACCAAGTACACAAGTAAGAAAATTATTCAAACATATTTTTTTTTTGGGGGGGGGGGGAGGCCCACTTTCTGTAATGGCTGAGTAGTTCCTGGACAAACTACCTCAAAACAACAACTATCAACAAAAGACAAAATACAAAAAACTACCTGAAGACAGAGACAGCAACAGGCATGTGTACGCTGGGGGTGGGGAAAAGAAGGGAGTAAACATTTGGAAGAAATGTGCAACAACTGGTGAATTCCCATGCTCTATGTGTGTAACCAGACAGCAGACCCCAGTTAATCTGTGTAGCTAGAACTGAGAAAATCTGCAGTCTTACTTGTTTTATGAACCAAAGGAGAGAACTGGTTTAACTACAAACAACAGTTGAAAATCTAGTGATTAAACCACTGGAAAGAGGCTCCAAGTTCTATGATTAAATCTGCATACATCTGATCCCAAAACTACATTCAAATGTCACTTAATAATGGGGACACTTTCTTCTTGAGCAGAGAGTGCAGGGGGAGCCGGTAAGCTGCTCCTCTCTGGGGAGAGCTAGGCCTACCTAGATACCTCCATGCAGCCAGGGGCTCTCCCTCTTCCCCCTAGAGGTTGGGGAGGTGGGGGCTAGAAAACTGACAGGGTACAGGCTGGGGGGGGGGAAGGGTGTCCCCCTTTGGTGCATTCCCACCTCAGTCATTCCTCAGCTTGAATGAGAAAAACAACCCAGGTACAGATATACTGGAAGAGAGAGAAATAAAGGGCCTGAACACACTCATCACCTGCCCAAAAAGAGCATGGTCGGAACTCTGAGATGCAAGCTGGCTGTGGATGAGAGTAAAGACATAGCACCAAGAAACACCGACAACATTTCTGGTGCTGGAGCTAAACTCCCCACCCAGAGACATTTTCAACAAGAGCAAGGAGCTCCCCATCTCAATGGGGTAACAAAGCCACAAAGAAGTGTCAGTAAGAAATGGGGAGATCCACTCCATACACCAGACCAAGAGGAGATTTGCCGACTTGATACTTCTTGTTCAGAAGTATCAACCTGCCCTAAAGGGTTTCACGGAGAACTGATGGGCCTCATCTGCAGTCCCCAGGAAGGAAGGACTTCACCCAGGAGGACAATGCTTCAGAAAGAATACAGAGACGAATGGGCCAATCATCAACCAACAACTGATGGCTGAGACAAGAAAGGAACTGGAGTGACCAGAGTGGGGAAGAGGGAAAGGGGGGAGAGGACCATGCCTACAAACATAGCTATGTAAGCAAACAATAAGGAAAAAAAATAATGGGGATACTTTCTAAGAAACACTTTGTAAGGCTATTTTGTCATTATGCAAACATCAGGGCACATACGCTCACACAAATCTAAATGGTATAGCCAATTACATACTTAGCTGACTATATATCTAGGCTCCATACACTATTATACATACAGTTTCAATATAATACTTGATTGTACATACATGAGACTCCAAGCAGCTGGTAAGGACTAAAATAGATGAAGTGTGATTTCAGGGTTTATAATTTTGAGTGTAGCCAAGTTAATGGCCTATGATAACAAAAAAAGCAAGTAAACTAGCAAACCAACTTAATATCAGTACTTACTAGAGGAACACAGTAAAATTCAGGCTCTATAATGTGTCACTGAGAATGTCCAGGATATAATCCAAATTATTATATGTAAGAAATAATATAAACTGACCTATATGCAAGCAAAAAAAAAAAAAAAAGTATCAAAGGGAGACTAAACTCAAGATGACCCAGATATTAAATAAGCACATAAAGACTGTCTAGAGATTTTAAAGATTTAAAAGTTGTTACTTTAACCACTCTAAAGAATATAGGGACAGCTGGGCATGGTGGTGCATGCCTGTAAGCGGCAGCCTAGGGAGTCACGGCTGGGGCCGGCCAGGGATCGTGGTTCGAGTCCTGACAGGGGCACGTGGCAAGTTCCAAAAAAATATAGCTGGGCGTGGTGGCGCCTGTAATCCCAGCTACCTGGGAAGCTGAGGCTGGATTTCTTGGGTCTGTGGTACCACGGGCAACGCAAGCATGTGGTTCCACAGGCAAAAATAGTGAGACCTAGTCGCCTAGTCTCAAAAAAAAAAAAAAAAAAAATATATATATTATATATATGGACAAATATGCTTGACTTTCTCATCAAAGAAAAATGATCTATACAAAAAAGGACCAAAAGCAGAATCAAGAAATAAAAAGATGTTTGATATAGCAAAATTAACTGCAGATTGGAAATGACAGACAAGCAGATTGGAAACTGAAGACAAAGCAATAAATTTCAATGGAGAATAAAAAAGACAGGGGCAGAGGAACAGAATCTCAGGGACCTGTCGAACAGTAAAGCTAACATAACTATTGGATATCCAGAAGAAATGGGGAAAAAGAATGGAGTAGAAAAAAATTTTATGAAGAGTGGCTAAAAATTTCTACAGATCAAGACCATCTTGATCAGCTCCCTGACCATCTTGGTAGCTGCCCTTTGTTCAGTCATCCTACACCTAAGATTGGGAAGGAAGACGATGGCTGCAAAGAACATGAAAAAGTCATTGGCTTTGGTTAACTGCAGGTTCCAACTCCTTATAAAAGGTGGAAAGCATGTACTGAAAATTATTAGAGAAGTGAGATTGATCATCTGACAACTGTTCAGTCTTGAGGAAATCTGAGATGGCATATTATACCATGTATGTCAAAACTGGTGTCCATCTCTTCAGTGGCAAGTACAGTGAATTGGGCAGAGTGTGGACCAGAATTCAGAGAACACTTAATGCTGTCACTGGTTCAGGTCATTCTGATATCATTAAAGCATGTCAGAAGACACGAGTGAAAGTTAAGTCACACTACATTTTTAGGAGAACTGGCTAGAACTTGTTTTAAAAAGATAAAACAAAATAAAACAAAATAAAAAGACCTTGATCATTAGCTGGGCATGGTGGCGCATGCCTGTAAGTGGCAGCCTAGGAAGCTGCGGCCGGGGTCAGGGATTGTGGTTCGAGTCCTGGTGGGGGCAGGTAGCAAGACCTAGTTCCAAAATATAGCTAGGCGTGGTGGCGCACGCCTGTAATCCCAGCTACCTGGGAAGCTGAGGCTGGGGATTGCTTGAGTCTGTGGTACCCTTGGCAACGTGAGCCTGTGGTTCCACAGGCAAAAAGTGAGACCTAGCCTCAAAAAAATAAAAAAAAAAAAAAAGGAAACATCACATCCCCATTACACATATAGACAATAGTAAAATAGCTGAAAATTAAGGAAAAAGAAAAATCTTGACAGTATTATGTACAGTGAAGAGCAATTTGAATGAATGATGACTTTTCATCACATACAATGGAGGCTAGAAGATACTGAAATGACATAATTCAAGTTCTGAAAGGGAAAAAAGCCAAATCATATTCTACATTCAGCAAAAGTAAACTTTAAGCAGAAGTGGATGGGTGAGTGAATAAGTTTTATAATATATTACTGAAAGAAATAACCAATGAGGTATTTAATTTCAAAAGGAAAATCAAGAAATACTTTATAACTTAATCTGAAGATTATTTCTAACAATGTAAACATACTATCTATGGTAAGCTGCAAAAATGACTGCTCTACTGAGAAAAAAAGAGAAATCATACTATAGAAATGGTTCTAGTATTAGGTGCCACCAGCTCAAATGATCTAGGAGCATTCATTCCTTATGGTTTCTAAAAGTTGAGTAACATATAATGCTACAGAATCTAAGAGTAAATAAAAAGGAGAGGTCTGTAAAATGTGCTGTATTCCTTCCTTTCTTAAAGAGTACACAGAAATTTCTTACTGATCTTTCAATAATTAGTATGGCAAGGCATGGTACTAAATATCAATCATTCAACAAGTACCAAGTTGGAGATACAAGTATGTGAGTCAATGCCCCAGCTCTGCAAGTCACAGAAATCCTGGGATTAAAGGCACATCAACAAGTTGTGGCGTCATACATCTGAAGAGATATGAATCTAAACCACATACAGTGCTATACTAAGACAATGTTATTACAAAATAATACATTTTAAAGAAAAGGTACACTATACAAATTTGAAAGTTAAATAACTATGTTAACCTGTCCCCTGCTACCAAATCTGCTACCTGGCATTTCTCTTATCACCGCCCCCCCCATTTCTTTCACATTATTCAAAATATGGAAATCAGTTCAGAGACCGAAAGGAAATATGGTATATATTACAGACAAGGGGAAACTGAGAGCTGAGAGCAAGAAAAAAGCAGAGCCCACATCCTGAAGCACCTTACAAGCCATTAAAATTTGAAGGTTTTAGCTTCAGAATTATTAAGAAGCCACTGAAGTACTTATGGTCAAAGGTGGGGAAGGTGACAAGATCAAGAGGCATTATATATGAAGAATAGCTACAGCATGGACAGAAAGCAAAGAATGTATGAGAAATCAGAAAACTACTGCTGTAGTCTGTGGGAGCCCATCTCAGAGATGAGAAACTTGTAATATAAATCTTTGCAAGTTGAGCTCTTGGCCCCCTGCAGGAGGAACAGATTGGGAGCTGACCAGAATCTTCTGGGGACCCCCTAGGGGCGTAGCTCTCCGGACCCCAAGTGTGGGAGTGCTGA
>PVHY01004956.1:72078-88074 GCA_004024945.1 Uropsilus gracilis
AGTCACTGAGATACTAGAATGAGCCCGAGGCAGGGAAAACTGGGAGAACCAGATAAGCTTTACAACCAAGGAATAACCTTGGGTGACTTGAAACCAACTTTTATTATCCTGATTCCCTAAAAATGATTGCTTAGGAATGTTTAGTAGTATCTAATGATAATCTATTTTCTCTTAAGATATTGATTTCTGTCTTTCGCGTATAGTCCTCACGCGCTCATGATAATTACCCTCACGCGGTCACTTCTGCCTCTCACTGAGATAATGCACCCACTACTCATTAGATGCCCCTCCCCTTGGAATGTTAAAGTAGCTTGTTTAACAATATAAAAATGTGGCCCGAAAACCTAGAAAAAAGCAGCAGATTCCTCGCTCACTAAATTCCTGTCTGTGACCATCATTCGCCTGCCTGAGTTTTTCCTGTCTGCCTGAAGCCCACACTCAGCGGTCTTTCTTGCACGGTCGGTCCGTAGCAGTAGTCTAGCCAGGAAATGGTAATACCATAGCTTGTAATTACAGAGATAACAATGGAGACTGCCTAGAAGGAAACACTTCAGAAAAAATTAAAATAATGTGGTGATGGCTTGACATTGGGGTGAAGGAGGAGGTGATTTGCTCAACTGGATAATTCCTTCTATGAGTCTGAAACAATGGAAAAGATTTCAGGTACAATGGGCTAGATTACACATTTCATTTTGAGATGTTAAGTCTGGGATATCTTTAAAACATCAAAAACAGATAGCATAGAAGGACTTGGGGTGTTTAAGTCTGAGCTCAGAGGAGAGGTCAGGTGGCAGGCAAACATCTGAAGAGATCTTTGGTACTGACATTAATTAAAACCTGAGTGTTGATAAGCTAGTCCCACCCTATGATCTACAACCTTTGTAGAAATATATTCTTGTATTACATAGAAAATATTGTACAGTCATTATTTGTCCCTAAATGTCAAACATTCCTTCCAGCTCCCAAAACTAAACAGTATATCTAAAAATCAATTTTAAAAAATGTTCAGGAAAAAAATTTAATATTATATTATAATGCAAACTTACAATAAAATTTTTTCTTGATCCTGTTCTAGAAGTACACTCTGTCAATGTGGCTTTTCCCCCCCATATTCCTGTGCAAGATGGTTATAAGGTTAGTCTTGATTTTTTTTTTCAATTGTATGCATTATCTATAGATTTCTTACTATGGAAAAGATTTAGCTTTTTAACTCAATTACCAAGTTACTCTATACAACTTACACAGACATTACAATATGTTTTTCTACTCTTGTATCTGTATGCTCACTTCACAGTTTTTACTTAAATCCATATTGTATAATATATAATTTTTTTTTCCCTGTAAATACTGTTAGTGTTGACACTTGATCTAGTATGAGGGATGGACCTACTTTATCTACCAGGAGGGATGGACCTTCTCAAAGGTCTTCTCCTATACTTGCATTCTGGTAAGAAAACTGTATTTTTTTTTTCCCTAGGAAAAAAACAAAAACAATAAAAAGAGGTACAACTGACAAACTATTGCTTTTAGTGGAAAGAAAAACAACTATAAGATATTAATCACATGTGACCAAAAGCTGGTCTCCTATCAAATTCAATAAAACAAAATTCTTGTAATTCTAGCCCCAAGGGAAATGAGAAAATGAAGGGAAAAGAGAAGAAAAGGACTATATTTTACCACTGAAGTTATAGATGTAAAGTATTACTTTCAAGCAAACAAAATGCCTTGATGAGATATTAAAAAGTAAACAAAATCCTAAAACAATAACTACAGAAACATGGTAAATTTGTCAAAGACTGAGGTTGACCAGGAGGTACCATAATAAATGGAGAAAAGTAGATTCCCAGAGATCCAATTTCTAAAATAAAAGGAATAACTGGTGATGTACCATGTATAAACTTACAGTTACACAATTTAAATTGTTGACAGTCAAAGCATAGATTTTAAAAGTCTTATTTTAAGAAAAGTTCAATGAATAAATGTCACCCTGGTTAAACTTTACTGAAGAAAAGTTTATAAAGAAATAGTATTCTATTTTTATATAGTGTTTCTAAAGTTTTCTGGTGAAAGGACCAGAAAGGACTTCAGCTTCCTTTATTTTACATATAAAATGTAATAACTGAGTAGCTACCTAAATGATTGCTATTGTGGAGCTGCTTCCCAGGAATAGGTACTCCTAACCAACTTGATGGTAGAAGGTGGAGTTTCCAGTTTACGCCATGGTGCCTGAAGCTGGGGTTTGACAGTTAAACTGCTGACAAAGAGGGTATCTGGAAAAGCTGCAAGTTTGCCACATGCAGTTTCAGTATGGATCTTGTTCAGCACACTTTCTGGGGTAGGACTGACAGCATCTATCTGCGTGTCAGTTTATAAATTCTCTCTTGGCTGTCCCTTTTCTCACTTGCTATGTAGTAAGTTCTGTCATTGTTGCTTCTAAGTGTGCGTTATTGAGCTGTGTTCTACACTTTTAGGTGTGAGGATAAAGACCCATCAACAGGATCATCCTCTTTTCCCTGATTTTGCGCTGAGAATTAAATGAGTAATATATGTAAGATAGAAAAAAAAAAGCACACAGTAACCACTTAAGTAAAATATTTTGTGTAAATAAATATTAGCCACTAATACTGTGATTTCTTCCTTGTAAAATAAACAAAACAAAGAACATCAAGGATTAGTTATAACATTTGACTATGTTCTGCCTGGCCTGTAGTAAAAAATAAAAATGCATGCTTATAATATTTGTTTTTAAATCATTATTTCTATAAAGTACAAAGACACAGGCCAGGCAGGGTGGTGCATGCCTGTAAGCGGCAGCCTAGGAAGCTGTCCGGGGCCAGGGATCATGTTTCGAGCACCGCCAGGGACACATAATAAGACCTAGTCCCAAAAAAATAGCTGGGCGTGGGTGGCACGTGCCTGTAATCCCAACTACCTGGGAAGTTGAGGCTGGGGATTGCTTAAGACTGTGGTACCCCGGGCAATGTGAGCCTGCAGTTCCATAGGCAAAAATAGCGAAACCTAGTCTAAAAAAAGAAAGTACAAAGAAACAAAACCATAATGGTTCTATATGCTATCCGGGCTGCAGAAATATTCAAGGAGCTTGTTGAACCTTTGAGGCCTTCCTTTTCCATGCATATGGAACAAAAAAAGTGTAGAGAGCTCTGACAATGTAACATGAGAAATCAAATAATACTAGGTTGGACATAAGCACAGGTAAGTGGTATAAACTGTACTGCAGGTGTTTATAGGGCTCTCTGGGGTGAAAGAGAGCTATGGAGGGTCTGGAAGCATAGGTACTTTTAAATAATATGGTTAAAGATGAGGCAAAACAACAAAACACTAGACAGACTTTGAAGTTACCTGTCTGGCTAGATGAAGGAGAGAAGAAAAGAAATGGATTACAAAGGAGTTTGGGGTGAAGGATAGTTACAGCTAACAATGGCCAATGAAGGCCTTTCTTATAGAAGTCACTGGGATACACTAACTTAAACATGCTAATTTTTTGTAGTTGTTATTCCGTTCTGTTCATGTCTTAATTTTATTAAGTTAAACTATGTGTTTGCTTATTCCTATCTGACTGAATTTTATTAGAACACATTTAACTGTTCTAGTAGAAAATATAACTCAATGAATATTAAATAGTATGAAGCATACAAAAACTAAATTTCACTTCTCAACTGTATTAGGATTCTGCTTTATCATATGGGCAAAAAAGTAAGGTGGTCTTTCCATTTCAACATATACATCATCCTACAATTCAATTCTGGCTTCTGTAGTAACCTGTAATGATTTTTCCCCCTTTAAAGAATGGAATCTTGAGTAAAGCAGGGTCCTAAACAGTTGTAAAGTATACACACTGAGACTAAAGGAAGCATTGTCACCCAGCAGACTTGTTAGACTTCCTCTTCCATCCATCTAGTCTTTACTTACCTCTTAAAACCAACTCCTGCTAACAAACAGGAGTAATGTTAGTTCCGAAGTGGAGCCTGCACTGTTCACTGTTGTATCCTAAGTACTTAGAAAGTGTACAGCAGTAGAAGCTCAGTAAATATATGTAGTTTTTAAAGACCTACAAAAGAAAATGGTATCTATTCCTCCAAATAAAGTATTCCCCTTATTCTTAGCTGTTAGTGTTGCTGCAATCCTTGTTTTGAAACTACAAATTTGTTCAATGCAAGTGATATATTAGGGAATAATTTGAGCATTAAATGAGTTTTACTGTGATTATATCTGTAAGAAACTCTTGATGAAGCAGAAGTCCAAACTCAGCGAAAACAAGCTTCGCATGAATGCATGAAATATTAAACATGCACACACCTTAAAAACACCTATCAGGTGGCTCAGTTCACTGCATCTGTGTGTCAACAGTCACACATGTTGGGGGTACAACTTTGCTTCTGATTTCAGAGAATTATTTTTGAACTATTTCTCAGTAGCTCACACCTGCCATATTTCTGTTCACTTCCATAGCAAACATTTATTTTTCAAGATACAATATAACACATAATTATACAGTGTTTAAATATTTACTTATCTCTTAACTAATGTGTAAAACTATACTCCCATGGTGTATGTACGTACTATCTTTGTCCAAATGGTCACTGATGAAAGGGTCCTGGAGTTATATTGTAATTTCCATAGTCCCTTCTACCCTCCACTAACATAAGTCCTTTGGATTTTTTTTTTTTTTTTGGTGCACTACTTGCGAGTATGGTGATCTTTTGGAACACGTGTCAAATTTTAACAATACTGAACTATCTGTATCACTATCCCTCTAACCTCAATAACTGTCCTAGGATGCCTAATGAAAAAGTAAAATGCTGTTACCCATTTGGCTGTCAGTATGATGTTGACAGTTTCTTATTACTAGTTATAATTTGTGTCTCTTTGGTAGAGTAGATTGGCTTATCTTAAAATGAATCATATTAATAGCTTAAATACATTGTTTAAAATTTATTTTATATATAGGTGAGTTATATATCTTCGAACAGTCAGGTAATAGCTGATGTACTTCACATGATTAACTTTATTTTTGAACTTATTTTACTGAAGTAATACTGGCATATGATTGAGTGGTATAGAATCATACTTCTTCAGATGTGTATTACCACATCCCCTCTACCACCCAAGGCACCCATGGTCATCTACCATAGTCCACTGGCTTCTCTGCACTAATTTTGCTCTCTACCCTTCCCCTTAGGTAACCTCAACTTTACAGGCAGATTTCTAGGGTTTGTTTTTGATCCAGTCTTCTCTATTCCACGTTAAGTGAAACTAAAGCTATTTGTCTTTATCCTCTGACTTATTTCACTTAGCAAAATCCCTCCAGTTACCTCTGTGTTGCTGCAAATGGAGATACACATACACACACACACACACACACACCCCCACCCCACAGAGTATTTCATTGTGTATATATATACTATACTATCTTAATTCATTCATCTACATCTCAATCCATTCATCTGCCACTGGCCACTTACGCTGTTCCCCTAACATGGTTATTATAAATAGTGCGGCAATGAACATGAGTGCATATATACCCTTGAATTAATACCTTTATATTGAGGAGATATCGAAGGTTGGAATTGTTGGATCATATGGTAGACCTACTTTTAACATTTTGAGAAAACTCCATACTGTTTTCCATAGGGGCTAGACCAGACTATATTTCCATCAGTGCATGAGGGTCCTTTATTTTGCCAAATCCTCACTAACACCAGTTGTTTCTCATCTTTTTGATACAGACTATACTCAGATGTGGCCTTCATTTGAATTTCACTGACAAGTGGTTGATTTTTTTTTTTTTTTTCATGTGCTTACTGGTTCTTGGTATGTTTTCTTTGAAGAGTTAAACTCTTCTGCCCATTTTTTAGACTAGGTTTTGTTATGTTGTTGAGTTGTATGAACTCTTTGTAGCTTTTGGATCTTAGTCCCTTATCAGATGAATGATGTACAAATAGTTTTCCCATTCAGTGTATTTTTATTTTCCTTGCTGTTGGAGTGAAATCCCCAAAGATACTCCCTAAAGTCTATGACATGGAGTCCTTTACCTATGTTTTATTCTATGTATTCTATGTATTTTAAGGTTTCTGGTCTCACACTCAAATCTTTCTTTTAAAATTAATTTTTGTGTATGGTATGAGATATGGTCTAATTTCATTCTTTGTTGTATTTTTCCCATCACCACTCATTGATGAGACATTCCTTTCTCTAATGTATGTGCTTGACTCTTTTGTTAGAGCATTCTCTCTGTGTGTTTATTTCTTGGCTCTCTATTTTACTGGTCTCTTTTTTTATTATGACATCATACTGTTTTGATTACTACTGCTTTGTATTATAGTCTGAAGCCAGGAGTGTGATACCACTTTTTCATACATTTTTTAGAAAGTCAGAATTGCCTTGTAATTCTATATAAATTTCAGTAATATTTGTTCTATTTCTTTGAAGAATTCCACTGAAACATTGATATCTGCTTATTGCTTTGAGTAGGCCAGTCATTTCAACAATGTCAATTGTTCTAATCCATGAGCAGGGAACATCCATTTCTTTTTATCTTTTATTTTTTTTTTTAAACAATGTCTTACAGTTTTCATTGCACAGGTCCTTCACCTCCTTTGTTAAGTTTACCCAAATGTTAAGTATTTCATTCTCTTTGATGCTGTAATAAATGGAACTGTTTTCCTGATTTCATTCTCTTCTAGTTTGCTGTTTGTATATAGGAATGTAACCATCTTTTGTAAATGGATTTTGTAGCTTGTCATTTTATTGTATTAATTTATTGTTTCTAATATTTTCTACTGGCATCTTTAGGGTTTTCTATGTATATAATGTCATCTGCAAATAGCAACAATTTCGCTTCTTTCCCAATTTGTATTCCTTTTAGATCTTTCTCTTTTTTAATTGTTTTAGCTAGGACTTTCAATACTATGTTAGATAATAATGCTGGAAGAAGTAAAAATGCCTTTTACCTGATCTCAGAGAAAAGTTGAGCACAATGTTGGTTGTAGGTTTGTCATATTAAGATTTAATTATATTGAACTGTTTCTTTTATTCCATGTTTTTTAGGTTTTAAAAAATATAAGTGGATATTGAATCTTATCATATGCTTTCTCTACATCTATTTATAATCATATGATTTTTATCTTTCTTTTTGTTGATACGGTGATTACACTTAGTGATTTTTTGGATGCAATAAATCCCAGTTGGTCATGATGTATATATAATCCTTTTAATGTTTTGTTGAATTCAATTTGCCAAGATTTTGTTGCGGATTTTGTTCATTAGGGACTCTGGTCTGTAATTTCGTCTTTTTGTGATGTTCTAATCTGCTTAGATATCAGAATGTTGGTTTTACAAAATATGTTTGGAAGCATTTCCTCTTTCTCAATTTTTTTGGAAGAACTTAAGAAGGATAGGTATTAGTGTATCTTTAAAGGGTTGGAAATAATAAAAAGGAAATAATAAAAATAAAAGCAGAAATAAACAAAATAGAAATCAAAAAGAGAGTCCAAAAAAAAAAAAAAAATCAATGAAACCAAAAGCTGGTTCTTTGAAAAAGTAAAATAGACAAACCTCTAACTAGGCTCTAAAAGGAAAAAAGAAAACTCTAATAAACAGAATCAGAAATGAAAGAGATGTTACATCTCAGAAATACAGAGTATCATTAAGAGATTACTAGTGAGTTCTAACAAACTTTCAAAGACAGAGTGATAACTTTAAAATGATTTACAGATGTCATTAATGTAACAAAATATTTCAAAATTATTTTAATAGCACATCACTGGAATTATATTTTGGAGCATGATACTGCAACACTATTAAGGCAAGCAACTGCCCAATATTGCAATCTATGATATCAAGTTGTAATTGAAAGAATTAACCTAAGAATTATAGATATGTACTTAAATATAAATATTAAATACCACCATCATTTAAGATGAAAAACAAGGTAACTATACCTCATTGTTAGCCTAAATATTAGCATGCGGCTTTAACTATAATATACAATTATTTTACACAAAGGCCAGCTACTATAAAAATAACAGGAACATATAAAATCAGTCATCTACATGCTACTTTATGTTAGCTATTATATCTAGATTTGCTGTTACATACTAGCTTAAGGGGAGTAAAGGACATTATCAGAAAATGGACTTCTCAATTTTACAAGCCTACAGAAATTTACTTTCAGAAGAAAAATAACACTAGATAGCCTAAAAATAAATATTAATACTACATAATACACTATTTCCTCTTAAAAAGAAAACTTTTCAATTTTTTCACTTAATTCACTGCCTCAAGTCCATGAATGTTGACCATTTCTTATGGTTACAAAGCTTACCAGTGTAAGTTCTTCTAAAAGGAATGTGAAGTCAGTCACAGTTGGCAATTTATGTATTGTGGTTTTGTGGTGGGTACTACCATTTTCTAAGCATCAAGAAAAGTACAATAAATCTGAAACGGAATTGTTTTAATTCATCAAAACATATTATATAACTACCTTGTGTGTATTTTCCAATTATCCTACCTCATCATTACTTTCCAATACAGTAGGGCTTTAAGATGGAAAAAGAACAACCTTTCACTGCTCCCTTTTTACTGTAATTTCTGGAAAATATATACTGTGCATAATTATCATCTTTAAAAGAAAACAGGAGCTAAGTATGATAAGTTCCTAGTTACGGACAAAGAGGAAAAAAGGAGAAAAGAAAACAAAAGCACTTAACTGGTTTGTTTTTATTTTAACATTAACCAAGAACATTTGTAATAAACCAATAAACCCAATGATGTGAAAATTAATTTTGTTAAAACATTAATCAAAATTTTTTTGATTGGGAGTAGACAGAAGGGGTTAGTGAGGTATAAAGGATGAAGGGGGTTGAGGGTGAGAAACCCAGTGAAAACCCAAAAAACAAAACAAATTCAAAAATTAATAAAGGCCCATGATAGTGAAGAAACAGCTAAAATGGCATCTTGAAATGAAGATTCAGAGAAAGTTATGAGAAGTTTTACCAACTGATTCCCATGCAGTTTCAAGATATTACTTGGCTCCATGTTTTTCCTATTCATCTCATATACATTGTCTTACCTTCTTTCTATCTAATGTTTTTAATGTCTATCTTCTAATGCCACTATCTTTTCCTCAGGTGGGCTGCTGGTCAGTTGCTAGGTATGTTTGTTACAACAGTAGGAGTATGATGATTAAGGTCACGAGATAGATATAGTGTAAATGAACAGTTTTAATGCTCTTAAAACATTTAATTACTAACAAAATGTTAAATCGACAATTTAAAAGTTAAACATTTGATTGGTAATATGATAATGGTGGTTAATCAAGACTGATAAGCCTATAACAGAAAATACATAGAAATCATTGCGCAAAGGAAAATATTTAAACCAAAAATTTATTACTTTAATAGTATTCTGATTCTTACAATTTAAGTTTTTAATTCAAACCAAGTACTGTTAAAATTGGTAAAACAATATTACACTCCATAATAAAATATGTAAATATATTGCTAAGTATGTGCCAACCTTTCATATCTAATACTGTAAAACTCATCTATAGTTGACTATTAGTTTTGATGTAGTCATGGTGAATCAACTTTCTTTAGATGGTTAAGAATAATCTCAAAACTGTACAGAAGTTACTATGTTAACAGACTTATATATCATTCTATTTAACTGCACATAACATTTTAATCTTAGAAGATGAAAATGTGTTTATAACATATAAAGATGAGCAAGAAAGACTACTTCAGATGTAAGCACACAGATGTAAGTAGTTCGCTGGGAAAAGAATTAAGGAGCAAAGCAAAGTGGTAAGTCTGGGAAACTGTAAGTAGCTGGCTAATGCTGAGTGTAGAAAGTGAGACTAACAGGAGAAAATATAATGAAAGATAAGGCTGAAGAAATGGGTTTAGCGAGGGCACATCACTGAAGCTCTTTATTTGCTCTCCTCTTCACCTGATACATGCTGTACCCCCAAAGTCAGCAAAAACAACATGCCCTCACTTTCTCAATTCACATCATTTAGTTGGTCCTCCCTGTGAATGAGGTCAACAGTTATGTCATGTATTTTGAAATTACTTTTGATTGCTATTTGGTGGTTGATTGAAATGATCAGGTCTGGAATAGGTAAAAATATTTTTATATAATTTCTATATTACTTACAACCATCTAAGTTATAATTAAAGTGTTTTGTCAATATAATTTAACTATCTGTAGGTCTTTGTTAGACTTATGAATGAGAGCTTTTATTTTCCTGATCTTGCAGCAAAATGAAAACTACAAAAGAAATTTCCTTTAAGGGGAGAATGGAAAATGCTGGTTGCCTTGGTTATTAGTTGGTATTGGGTAAGCCCTCAGCTACATATTTTTCAAATCCTTTTACATAGTCGCCTATACTGATTTGAGGAAAATGAGGGAGTTGTACAAGCCTAAACCCCTTCCAGTTTTTTCTAAATACACATAGTTGTATAATTCACAGCAATGTACTAAATAATGAATAAAAACTTAGAAAATCCAATCCTATCAAATAAATAAAGATAAAAAATTAAAACACAGAAAATCATATGAGCAATCTGCCAATTTAAAACACAGAAAATCATATGAGCAATTTCTGCCAATATACTGGCAGAAATTTTTTGTGATATAAAAATATGAAAGAATAGTCATAAACAAAAGCACCCTGAGTGACAGCATCAAGGCACAATTAAATGAGTATCTAGCTCTTGAGAAACCCAGCAATTCTTATTATATGAAAGAATCAGGATTGCAGAAAATGGTTTTGTGATATTCTATCAAGTCCCAGAGGTGGGCAACCATTTATTCAGCCACTATTCACCCTGTGCCATTTGAAGTGGATAAGCTGTTATGGCAGTCAAAAGGGTAGAGGTGCCTAAAACTATTTACGTGATTAGAGAGTAAAGGCAAGGGAAATTTTATCAAGGATGTGTGGTTTGAGCTAGGTTATTAGAGATAAATAATAAAAGGATATCAGTGATAACTATCTTGAGGGAAAGGTCATGAAAGAATATGATAAACATGAAGAATTATGACTGTATTGCTTCAAGTAAGTGAGATAAGGTGGAGAAAACTTCAGTGAAAAATGTAGATATTTCTGTTAATATGAAAGCTACATTAAAAAAAATTCTTCCAATCTGGAACTTTTCAAAGATCTGGTTCACTACCTGGTTTGTCTTCATTTGGGTCTGTTCACAAATACTGCCCACTATGTGCCAGGCATGAGCTCTAAATATGGAAAGATAAATACAGTCCATGCGGCTGAGATTACAATCTGGAAGAACACAGACTTATATTGGGCTTTTTTACCCATTATCTGTGATCTCATTCTATCCTTCCCACATATAAAACAAGGAGGATAACCATTAAACCATTTTTTTAACTGAAGAGAATAATGCAGACATAGTAAGATATTTTTCCATAATTCCAACTCAGTAGGTAGCACACCAATAGTCTAAGCCAGCAGTTCTCAACTATGGAGTCACACTAACTGTTCCCATTGTGATCAGTTGTGAGGTGGGTTAAAATAAAATCTGTTACTAATATTAAAGCAACGTAATTCTCTCTAGCTATAGAAAGCACTTCTGACACATGTATTTGAAGAGGAGCATACAAAGATGGTCGTTTCAGTGTATATTACTAAAAACAGCCTAAATGTCCATTGAGGTCTCAAAGTTAATTCAAAATGAGCAAGTTGAACTAATAACTGTTTAAAAGAAAGAGGTGGTGGTAATAGGATATAAGTTTATTGTTACTATTTTAAGCTTGAAATACCCCAATAAACATAATACTCATAGAAAGGTATCAATACATACAAGTAGAAACACACACTTTTTGTTGAGTCTATACAATGCAATCATTCTGGTTCAGCACTTTACAGCTTCTGTGCTGGCCCTCAATGCTTACTATGTTATTTCAGTTACTTCTCACAACATTCCTGAAATAAGGATCAGATGAGAAATTGCAGGTAAAACTGTTGACATAAAATGCCTGCAACATAATAAATGATATCTCTTATTAGCTATCTAACTTCATCAAGTCAATCTTTACTATAATTAGCTTTTCAAAAGGCCAAAATATAACAAATATTCAAAGAAGACTGTTACCTACTAAAATCTGATTCCTTTACCTGACATCCCAAAGTACATATGGTGTAACTCCATCTCCTATCATGTTCCTCACCCTTCACTAGGTACAATGAACTACTCTCAATTTTTAGAACATATTACATACTTTCACTTTCATAACTTAGAAATACCCTTGTCAATGTCTCAATATTAACTTGTAACAAAGCTGATTCTCTTTGGAATCCTCAAGTACACATTGCTTACATCTGTAATATGACACTTCTTAACTGTATTAAAATTTTATTCATTTCTACATCCCAACTGTGGTTAGCACAGTGTTTTTACATGCAATTTGCAATCAATATGTAGAAAAATCTCATCCTTACTTATAGTTCCATTAATGAAACTAAAAATTCAATGCATGTTTCTTTCAATTCATCTAATAGAGGTAATGAACCCATAATAAATCTGCTAGTAGCTCTCTTTCCATTTCTAATTCAATTCATAATTCTTTCATCATCACAATGGTGGTGCATCATCAATGACTTAATGCTAGGTAAGTTGGTGGACATTAAGCTATATCATTACACATTAACACTGGAGGAAAAAATAAAAACAGAAACTAGGATAGTAAAACTTATCTTTTAAAGTCAGGTACTTCTGTTCTGGGTAATTTGCACCCAAGCTGAACTGAGTTTTAAAATCAAAAGATACACAAAGTCACTTCTAATAGATTGTTTCTAAATTTATACAAATTGGTAAAAAGCAACAAAGTCCTTAAAAGCTAACTGTCTATGGTTTTGGTTCTGTAAGTGCTCATAAGTAAATTTCCCTTGGTTAAAATCTTAAGGCAGCAAAATCATCTTTTTTCAGTTTTGTTGTTATATTACAGGACAGCAACACTATTTTTTAACTTTCTTGTCTGGTTTCTTTTGTGCAATTTAATAAAATTATAACAAGTATCAAACTTACATTTAAGGTATAAGTTCTCCAGGTAAGATTGCTATATATTATAATAAAAACCCAAAAACCTTTCTTATGACTTCCAATTGCTGAAGGATAGATTAACTCTTTATGTGAAGGCATTCATAGCTGGGGATCTCAGGACAGTGAACTAGTTTCATCCATTTAATTCTCTATACTTCCGTATATGTCAGGGCTTAACAGCATTTCAAACTGATTTTTCTGAAATTGTTTTTTTTATTAGTTTGCTACAACTGGCAAACAAATTAAATTGGAAAAATTCAGATAAAGAATATGTTAAAGTCAATAACAGTTGCATGTTACCTAAGTGTTAGGGATGTTACTATACTTTAAGCAAGATGATCACAAGTTTTGAAAGTAAAATCTGATTATTAGAGATTCCATAGTAAGGCAGTTACACAGGCTAAGCTTGACTGGTGCCATGGACTTTAGCATACCTGGAAATAGAAAAATTCAAATTGTAGCTGTTCTTGACTGGCCCATTGCCATTTTTTTCAGCTTACAAATTTTTAATTAAGTAACTGCAGTGAGCTCATCTCTACTGGATACTTCTTTTCCAGGGCAGGTCCAGGAACTGGGTCTGGAGCCTTGAAAGTAGAAGAAAAACTGGAGTAAACTAGAGGTAGGCAGTGAAAGAAACTTGACCAGATAACATTATGAGATCTAGTAGCAATGAGGCAGTCCCCATTTTCTCTTACACAAAATACTCTAGAGTAGAAAAAGGCCACTTAAATGACACATTACCATAGGATGCTACTTACAGTACTTAAGTCACTGTCTTAATCTGCCCAACTCTATTCAATACTCCCAATTCTAGAAATTCAAACAGTAGTCTTTATGAACTTTCCAATGGCTTTTAGCAACAGACGGTCCAACACGAGACCACAGAATATGACAGAAAGAGAAAAACAACAATAAATCCAATTTCACTGGTAAAACTGGAATTGTAAAGTCCTCATTTTAAAGTCTTTTGCATTTTCCTTTTTGCTATCTGGTTTCCACTTGTCTTCTAACTGCTCCCATAATTTCCTACAACCAATTCTCAGAGGTTTCTAAAGAAATACTTTAGATGTATCCAAGCAATGAGTTGAATTTTAACTTCCAATTTTTAAAAGATTTGGTAATTCTTAAAGAGGGAGGCAAAGAACAGCTCATAAGATGTGGTTCTTAACCACAGTGGAAACTTTTCCATTACCAAAATAGATTCAAATGATTAAAAAAATTGTTAGGTCCATATTTAAAGCAAAAACTAGCAACTATAAAAGTTACAGAAGTGGCAAGATATTAAATAATTAAAAGTTGTTGTACTAATTAGATTATCAAGGCCAAGAAACAATACCCTATGAGAGGCAAGTTGGCACTCTTAGGAGTTCCTCTAAGAAGTGAATCTAAGAAACAGCAGTCAAAATATTTGAACTATCTGCTGCAGCAAAATGATGGCAGATAGTAAGAAATACAACACACTCACACACTCAAACCCATGAAGACTAGAGAATTTAACCACCTGCAAATTTTTAGTAACCAGCAACACAACAGAACAAAATGGAATGAAATACTTTTTAAGAAAAATGTAAATTTTCCATTTTTTGTGATGGCATATTTTAGGGAAAAAATTCTGGATGATAGAGATCTAGGTTCAGATCTGGGTTCAGAAAGGCCTCCAACTAAAACTCTTCTGGATTAAAATGGATACAACCTCACAGAATTGTTAAAAGCACTAAACAGCCTGGCACACATTAAGTATTCAATAATTTTTTCTGCATTACTAAGGGATGAAACTTTTATTTGTTTAAAACATATGCATACATTTAAGAGTTTTCATTTTCATAAATAATTGTGTGAAGACTGTTAAGTTTAAATAACTCAAGTACATCACATCCTAAGAGCTATCACCTACCTATCAGCACTGATTTAGAAATAGCTACAAAGCTAGTATGTGATGGTTCAATGCTGAGTGCTGATGATGAATTAAAAAAAAAAATTTACATTTAGGATAAAAAGAGACTTAGTGGTAAACAAGACAACACTAGTTTTCCCTCCAAATAAGGGAAAGGTCTTCGACAAAACTCTTCTTAAAAAGTTTTAAATCTAGAAGATAATGCCTTTTTTAAAAAAAAAAGTCAAGAAAGGCAATAAACATCAAGAAGAACCTTTCATTGGGCAATAATTTTCCTTCTACTGATAGAACAGCGGGTTCCACACAAAATTATTATTTACTAAATATGGCTTAGAGATCAGATTACACCCTCCTTGGCATTACCAAGTAATAGAACAAGTATCACAAGCCACAAGGAATCAAAAAAAATTTTTTCCCTAAATTTACTCTATACTGCACAACTTTATTTCAAAATAGTTTTTTAAAGTTAACATAGAAAATGAATTGCAACTAATTTAGTGATAAGACTAAGTCTATATATTCCCCCAGAAGGAAAAAAAAGTATTTAAGAATGAGAATTCTCACTCATTAACCCATAGTGATGTTTTTCTACTATTTGATCAAACCATTCATATGAGTTTTTATTTTATAATTAACTATTATATTGAAATCTCATTTGTCAGTGTAATGCTTCATGGTTCTTTGCATTTTTCCAGATGTACAATGTCATCTACAAATAATTAGCCTCCTTGGCCCACATCCAAAGAACAGACAACAAGAATTGCTGGCGAGGATGTGGAGAGAAAGGAACACTACTACACTGTTGGTGGGAATGTAAACTCGTCCAACCACTATGGAAAGCTGTATGGAGGACCCTCAAGTTAATGAAAATGGAATTACCATTTGACCCAGCAATTGCTCTCTTGGGAATCTACCCAAAAGAGACCTATATGTGGGTACAAAGGGACACATGTGCTCGGATGTTTACCGCAGCACAATTTATAATTGCAAGGACATGGAAGCAACCTAAATGCCCCAAAA